>VMBQ01005106.1:69473-109187 GCA_007657795.1 Dreissena rostriformis | reverse complement strand
CAGTCTCACTTTAACTTATTTTGGCCATGAAGATCCCTCTTCATACAATACACTCAACACTTATAATTATAACATTGGCACCAATTGTAACCATCTTATGTTCACACAGTTTTGTAAAGGTAATAAGTCTGGGAAAGTCTGGGAGGTGGGTACATCTTGAAATGTTAAGTAAAATGAATGTCGGAAATACAGTGTCAGCGGCCTCGCAAGCGCAATAAAGAACACGTGTGGACAAAATTCTTGACCCAAATCTACTTCTCTTTTTTTCCACTACAAAAATGCTTAGGCTATGTGTAGTCTATTTTAGAAAACTATGAATTGGCAACTTGGCAAAATGCATATGCTTCGATAGTGACATCGATTCTTTTGCGAAACCTATACGGCACTTAAACAATGTGCAACATACCCAAACGTTCGCGCTACAAATATTGCATGTGTCAGAAATACAATGTTTGGCTGTTTGGTCCATAGAAATATCCCTTTGTACAACTCTGTATACAGAAGTATTCTTGTACCATTCTTAGTTTTTAGTCTCATTAATACAACCATACAATGGTACCACTATATGTCATGTATGCTGATGTTCAATACTGTCAAAGTATGCGATTTTCAAGAGCATGTTAAGAGACATTAACAGATCAAAGGCGGATATGTAAGGACCACGATCCTCTAGCAATAATCCGATGTGACTTAATGAACACTAATCTATGTTTATTTTTTTTAATGAAAAAAAATCTTTATCCTTAATTTGCATTTTTTTTGTCAAGTATTTTGAAACAAACAAGTGAGAAATCAGTAATTTGAAAATATTTTCTATATTTTGATCGATTTACAAAAGTATTTATAACTTTATATTATAAAAACAATAAAATAGTACTTTCTAGTAAACAAAAACATTGTTTGATAAAGTGTTACCGAACATAAGAAATGTATCTACCTGTCGAAACGTTAATCCATATGATGTTTAAATAGTATTTTTTCTTCTTTTCTAATAAACTGATGTTAAATATCGTTACATTTTTAAATCACTAATGTTTTCTACCCACTGATGCTGGTAATTGTACGATATATCTGGAACCACTTTTATCAGCTGAACTTTGCCGCCAGACGCTGAAGTTAATAAACTCGGGTTAATACACTGATATGAAACGTTAACATCAGTCAGGTGAATGACGCTGAGTTGTTGAACACGCCTTAGACCGGTATCTTCGAAATCCGTTTTTATTTCATAAATCGANTATAGGAGGTTGTGTTTATTCAAATCACCTTATAGTCAGAAATGATGATTAAAAGCGATCAGTTGATAAGCAATACATTCAATTGTTGCATTAAAGTTTGTATACTTTCTGTTTTATATTGAACTACATTCATGTTCCAGATGGATTACAATTTATGCGCCACCATAAAGTTGCCACATGCACGGTTTCTCAGCCGAAGTGTAAACTGTTTACAAGCCGCAGAGTTATAAATGATGTCCTAAATTCAAGCCGGTCTGTTGAGAAATAGAAGCTTATCAAAGAAAGCTCTTCAAACATTTGATAAATTAATCAACGAAAAGCTTTGACAATACCTGTTATGTGGAACATTTACGTTTATTCTCAGTCATTTGAACGTATGTAGTGGATGAAATACTCACCAAATTTGTGTTGCCTTCATGTTATAACTATTTACATATATTGCGTCGTAGCTTTGACCTAGATTAATTTGAATAATAATTCTGCGGAAACTATATCTTACAGTAGACTTGTGCAAATGTCTTACTTTAGGAAATTACAACAATTGTTAAATGTAACCAATAAACGTTGAATGAATATGCCATTACATGTAATGTTATTTAAGCATAGCACATACAACATGTATATGAGTTGTTTATTCATGTCTTTAACTATGGGGTCATTTTCCCAAGAACTGGACGGAAGGTATTATAATCCCACTCATAAGAAAGGGATAATACTGATATTAGTAGTAATGGAGGAATTAACATAAATAGTTATATATACATTTATCCTTCAGTTGTCAACAATATATTAGAAACATTTTGCAGTAACTTTAATTTCGGATACCCGATTCGGATTTAGAAAAGAGTGTGTAACCTTGACCGATTGGTGTGTAGTGAACTCGTGTTGTTTTTTAAGTTATGCATATGGAGAATCGGATATACTTTTACCAATTAGTCCATGTTTATAACGGTTTTTATTTTTATGTTTTATGTCGAGAACTTTTCTTAAACCATCCATATGAATAATTCAGTCGAAGAACAATAAAACACGAAACATTGGCTATAAGTAAGACTTCAACGTTCGTTTTTGACGTGTTGACATATTTGAAAACAAGACGCAGCAATAAAACGCCCGTTGTAGCTTTTGTTTAGACATGGTTGTATTTTTTTTCGTCCAATCAATGGGAAACAAATATTTACGAAGAACTTAATACTATTTGTGTAAATCTCTCTCTGCTGTTCATGAGATGCTGTTCTGGTAAACTGGCTATAAAATGTAAAGAATCTGTCCAGATACGTTGTGAAAAGTACCTTTTGACATTACATTACATTACACGTAAGTATGGCTATATCTTGAAACGTATATAAATGTTTTAATTTGAATAAGCTGCAATGAAAGCACAACTACAATATATAAACAATATGTACTAAATATTGATGGCAGTTAAATCATTTCGCCATTAGAAAACAGTTGAAGCCATTTGGTTTGTCATTCTGATGGCAATGTCGTGTGGTATTTTGAGATATTTTTTTGTTGTGTAATGTAATATCCTCAAAAGAGAATTGTAGGAATCGATAAAAAGGTTAAAATAATAGCAATACATATAAATTATTGGTGTCGGTTAAGTTACTGGAACTACAACACTACCGCAAATTAAATGGTTAAAATATAAAGTATGTTATGTATTTCACAAAAATGTGTTCTGAAAGAAAACATCATGTCCTTTTAATTGTATGTCTGTTGCATGTAAATACATTTCATTGTATCTAAATTTACATCCTCAATACATTTCACCATATTTTATAAGAATGTATTCGATTTGTTTTAGCGATATTGTTGTGATTTAAAATTTGTAAGTTTATAGACCGGATGGGCGAAATTGCAGTATTTGACGTCTAACCTAATTAAACTACAAGAAGTACAGATACAAATGTTAGCAGATACAAAATAAGTATTCCAGTTAATAGTTAAATGAAATGAATAACGTTCATCAGTTTTTTTTTTTAATTATTTTTTTAATAATTCAAATCAGTAATTGTTGTTAGTGCCATTGTATAACATTCAATTGTCGTGAACAAAGGCGATTAACTGAAACAATATAAGCTACGGATCACATGTATAGAAGCGGAAAGTAGACTCATAAAAATCTCCAATGTTTCTAGAAATAGGCAAACTAATTTGAAGTGAATTAAACATATTCATATGACAGGGGGCAAATTGAAAATTTCGAAAACAATGCAATACTACAGCAATTAAACAGGGCTAATTTATACTTAAAAAATGTAATTTGTGATGTCCAATGGACGGAAGTGTATTTATAACAATAAAATATGAAGTTGCTACTTGTTTGATGCAATATCTGGAAAGTACCCTTCATTTCTGATATCAGCGAAAATCGGTATTTCTGTGCAAAATATTGAAGAAACATTCCTTAAAAGCCGTCCAAAATGTGGAATAATAACCATTCATGAAAATTGCTTTCGTTTGTAAGTTTAAAGACCGGATGAGCAAAATGGCAGTTTTTGACCTCTTACCTAAATAAACTACAAGTAGTACAGATACATATGTTTGCCGATAAAAAATAAGTATTCCAGTTAACAGTAAAATGAAATGAATAACGTTCATCAACTATTTTTTTTTTCTTAATATAAAATGGATCACTGTTTATCTAAAGCATTGTGGAAAACATAAACTAACGCTCTTCAAATAAACGGTTGAAAGACACTAATTATTTCAGGTACGGATCAATTCTATATTACTGTTAAAAATGCATACAACGGTTCGATATTTTTTGAAAATGAATTTATATTATTTAATAGTTTAACAAATATGCAGTGCACATACTATTTTGTTCGTCATATCTAGACAAAAGTAAAACGTTATCTGACACTTGTCTTTAAATTTAGACTAAGAAATTCAAGCTTATCGTTATAAAATAATGTTTAAATTCCATAACCTATAATCATCACCTATTAATATGTTCCTATGCGAAGAAGGGAATGTATTGTTGAGAAAGATCATTATTACAATAATACGAAGAACCAATGCAAATTATTATATTTCGCCAAGTCAACAACACTTAACGGAAATTCTCTGTTGTTATAGCCATGTCATAGCCTGTAAAAAAAAATTAGTTGAAAAATCCCGCCGTCTGGAACTCTTGACATCTTTTATTCGATTATTACTCTCTTGTCAATCACTGTTTAATTCAGTAACAAAACCTCCACTTTAAAGTAAACCGAACGTTGCTGACCCAGTAACCTGGCCACCCAGTTTTAATTAAAACTACCCTGAAATACTGACAGACAGAAGGTAACATTGAACTGATATGTGTGAACAGAACATCTATTGCCTACCCACTTGAATAAAACTCTTTTCAAATGCTTTAAATGGGTTTCCGCATTTAGCTGTACTACATTCTTGTTCCACTGACTACTATTACAAACATTTTGTTTCGCATAACTTGGCATTTCTTTTCCTTTTCAGCAGAATATTATGCCATTTTTACAAAAGGTAAACATATATGAAACATTTTGTAAACATTTTTGATATTCCCCTTGCCAGCAAATATTTAAGTACATGTTAAGAGTTCTGTGAGTTTGATCTTGTAATATGTTATATAATTATAAATTATACTGGAGCATACACTGAAAATGGCTTGTGTTCACACATTTAAAGCGATATAAGATTGTGAGAATTACTTTGAACTTAACAAAAGTTATAATTTGATTCATAATAAAATGTGATGGAAAACACTTCACTGTACACCGTTCACGCATTGGTATTACTAGCAATTTATCTCGTTTCCATGGTTAAACATTAATAAATGGTAAGGCATACGATGCTTGTATTGAGTCTACATTGATTTGTAACGTCAAATGCGTCACACTTAATTCTAAGATATGGTGTAGTAATTTCGCAAGTTTACACGATGATTAAGCTTATATGGATTGAATACAGTGTTTGTGCCCAAAAACAACGATATATAAACCCAACATAAAAAGTTAATCTTTGTTTATTTCAAACAGTTTGTGATAATTAGAAACATACTTTCGTTTGCGCATGTTTTCTTTGCATAAAAATTGGCCGAATTAATAAAAAATGATGCTAAATATGCAAGTATGTCCATAAATATAATACGTCATATTGCCTCTCCAATATTATATTATATTAAATTGAGACAAATAAGTATAAACAATAAAACAAAATAACTTCAATAGAAACGGATTTCATGCAATTTTTTCGGTATAGCGGACAACTAAAAAAATGTCTCGAAAACTCCACGATGTATGCCAAATTCCACATGATAGTTCATTAAGTCTTTTGAGCAAAGATATTTTCCAAGATCTGTTGATCAAACAACTCCGTTGATGCCAATTAACGTTGGGCATATGAGCTGAAGAGCCCACCTTTAGCACTTAATGAACAGGTATTTAGAATTAACACTAACTAGATAAGGAATTTACATTGATGCAAACAGACACGTTTTATAGAATCGTTACATACAATAACAAAATGCGAACAAACGCACTACACAATACCAGAACTATTTTAAAGTTAACTATTTTATGTTAAGTTTATTTCATTATAGAGCTGTCATTTTGATTGGCGTATATCTTAGGTGCAAACAAAGTCTTAAATTCTTTTAGCCACGAAGATCCCTCTTATCCAACCATTTCGGAACTACGTGCAATACATTCAACAGGAACCATTATAACATTGGCACCAATTGCAGCTATCTCATGCTGACACAGGTATATATGTAGAAAATGTCTTGCGTTTGATTACGTGAATTTAGAAAACATATTATAGTTAGCGTCCCCGTCGCCTGAGGGCAATAATGTAAAGGTAATGAGTCTGGAGACGTCTTGACATAGCTGGATTGTTATAATAAAGGAATGTCGGGTATGCATAGTCAGCGGCCTAGTTAGCACAACAAAGAACATGTGTGGCCAATTTGCTTGACTCAAAACTAGCTCTATTTCTTCCACTACAAAAATGCTGGGGCAATGTGTAGTCTATTTTAAAATTCTATGAATTTGCAACTTGGACAAATGTTAATGCTTCAAATTGGCATCGGTTCTTTTGCGTTATCTTTACGTCACTTAAACCATGTCCAACCTAACAAAAACGTTCGCACTACCTATGTTGTCTGTGTCAGAAATGTTTCTATGTTTGGCCCATAGAAGTCGACTTTTGTACAAGTTTATACAGACATATTCATGTAACAGGCTTCGGTGTGTGTCTAATTAATACAACCATACAATTGTATCACTATATGTCATGTTTTCTGATGTTCCCCATTGTAAAAGTATGCGATTTTCAACATGCGAACATGTTAAGAGGCATTAGGAGATCAAAGGCGGATATTGAAGGGCTACAGGCAATGTACGACCCTCTAGCAATAATCCTAAGTGCCTTAATTATTAAGGTAAACATTAATATATACTTATATTTTTGTTCATGTTCTATTGAACGAACGATTCACAAAATTTGTTCAACATTATATTTATTTCGGATCTTTCAAATTAACGTTGATTGATTGAACGTGTAGCTAAAATTTTACCAGTATAACTAAAAACAACACAATTGTATATTCCAGTACAAAAACAGTATATGATAAACTGGTACAAAGCATGAAACATGTATCTACCTGTCGAAACGTTAATCCATATTTTGTTTAACTGGTGTTTTTCTTTTCTTTGTAAATACACTGATGTTTAATCGTTACATTTTCAAATCACTTAAGTTTTCTACCCACTGATGCTGGCAATTGTACGATATATCTGGGACCACTTCTATCAGCTGAACTTTGCCGCCAGACGTCGAAGTTAATATACTCGGGTTAATAAACGGATATGAAACGGTAACATCAGTCAGGTAAATAACGCTGAGTTTGTTTGAAAACGCCTAAGGTTGGTATCTCCGAATTCGTTTATATTTCATACATCGAAGAGAATACCAATTTTTCATACACAAATATTTATCGTTATATGCTTTGATTAGTATCAACAACAGACATTTCGTCGGTTTCTAATAAAGAACAAACTATTTAATATGTGTGTTCCTCTTTGGTAGATGATACGTTAAACACCCATCTAATTGATAACAGTACGCGAAGCAAATAGTTGTATTTCAAATCTGTAAACAAATCACAGACGCGCACAGGCATCCCGTAGAAAACAAGGGTCAAGGTCCAAACGTTAACACCACAGAACATTTGATTGTGTTCCATACCACTTTAGTCTCGAGTGAATAAAACTTTAGTTCCTTGAGCTGTTGTTCTATGTCGTTAACAATTTCTCGTTTAGTTGATTTACGGTCCTAATTGTATAATTACCTGTCATTATTAAAACAAACCTAGAAGATATTTAAGGTGTGTCACCAAGCCTTAATAATTATATTATGAAAATAACCGAAAGGCGTTTTTTTTTCCCCGAAGAGTTTAACACTCGTGTCATCTTAAGACACAAAGCCACTCCTCCACTGTCATCAGGTGTCAACACATTAAGATCAATCAAATCGTTTGTATTCAGCATCGCATATTTTTTTATGACACGCGGCTTTAAATCCCACAGTAGGTGTTCATTCGTAGATTTGTAGAGGACCCACCTGGATTTCAGCACCCTACCTTGATAAGCATGCTGTAAGTGTTTTCCAATAATTGTTAAAGCGCAGGCAATCTGAGTTCAAATCAGCGGCAGGCGAGGTATTCCTCGCGGACTTTGCTTATTGGCTTTTGATAACCTTGTTTCCACCACCTATTTTGAATGATCTCATTTATCATCTCATACAGTGATGAATAGTTTGAAAACATGCTCAAAAACTCTAAAACTCAAAGGTTTAGTACTAATAAATAGCAATTACTTGCATGTTTATTCACATTTTCCTTGCAGATGACCTTACATTGGTCAAATAATCAGGATTGTAAGAGCATGTGTACAGCAGTTTCTGTATTCATTAATAAAATAGTTTATAGTTCCTATACCAATATTATAGCTGTTATTATTCGAAGGTCAAAATCATCTCGTGATAACATACATAATATACAATAACAGTAAATAGTCTGCTTATAGATAATATGCAATGACAGTAAATAGTCTTCTTATTTTCGTGTTTGATTTCATTCAATTTAAATGTTTTTGAATAAGTTCAAATCGTCAGCACCGTGTCACGATTTCAATGATCAAAATGTAGAACTTTGTTCCAATAAACTACTTGTAGGCAGGAAATGCGTTTTTCTACCTGTTAATTTCAAACATGTCAGCATAAGTGAGGAATGCGTGAACGAATTCGTCAAAGTTACTTAATATTAACCTAATAGATTCATGGCACTGATCTTATGTTTTAACGATATACACTAAACTCGTCAATTTATGATCCAAGAAAAAATAACGGATGGACTGATAAATTCTATGGTTTGTGTGTACATATATGAAACACTAGTTTGATAACGGGTATGATTAATATTGGTTAAGAAGAATGTCCACTTGCATATACTTTAACGCGTTTAGAAATATATTATAGTCATGGTTTATTTAGTTATGAATCAAAAACACTGTCTTGTACACCACAGTCTGATAATTTCAGGGGGTGATGACTGTCAATATTACGCAATTAATGGGACTTGTTCTCAGATTGTCCATATTTTGATCAAATGTATTTAAATAAATTGATAAAAAACTATGCTATTATTGGCTAAATATTTTATCTTTAAATGCAAACAGGAAAAAATCAACACCACAAATAGATGCTTGTGTGTCCTTTTTTAATATTAGAATTCAACTCGAGGAAATAATCGCGACTACACAAAATAAATGACGAATATTTAATAATCGCTGGGCGCTTTTTATGCTCAATGAAAACACCTACCCTTAAAACAAAATCAATATACTTTTTAACAGAGGTACACCTACCTTAAAGCAACATACACTTTTCCCCCTTTTTTGTGTGTTTTATACACATACTACTCCATATTAATTAACCTTTAAACCGTGTTTGAAATTGACACTGTTTTTAACATTTATAAACATATTTTATTAAAAAAAAAACATAGTCCTTTATTAGTTTAAACATATTTATTTCAAACAAGCATGTGTATACATACAATTTCATACAACATTTATAATAAATAATAACATGTTAAAATGGGATGAGAACGGAAGACAAGGTCTTATATTGTTCTTCTCCCTCGCCTCAGTATATATACAGTTGCATGGGTTAGTACGAACATAATTGGATTCAAAATAATTAGTCAAGAAAAACACTAGGCAAAAAAAAGAAACTCCGATTACAGAGTTTCAATTGTTATAGGTAATAGTATGACAATAGGAGGGTGTAGGAGATAAGGTGGTAGAAGTTTGGGGGAAAAAAAAGAGGTTTTGAAAGACTTGGGAGAAAAAGGCGTATGGGGGCCGTTCTGTAGCATATTTACGTATCGAATCGCTTACTATAAATTATGAACTGCATCAGCTATTTTAGTTTTGATTAAGTAGTCACGAGTGTCGTCTCCATATAAAATAGTTTCAATGCATGGGGCGGAATATATAGATATCGTATTGATAAGTTCGCCGCGAATGTGTACATACTGAGTGCATTCGAGAAAGTAATGCGAAGTCGTTTATTAGCTATAGCTATGTACCATAACTAATGTCCACAAAATGTTAAACAGATATAATTGTTTAGTGTATTTACAGAAAATATGTTATATGCAAAATATATCATGTCTACGATGGAAATAAAAAATTGAATTACAAAAAAAATAAAAAATAAATACTATTTTGAATTGTTTTAAATAATTATTATAGTACAAAGATGAAATGAACAAGTATGAAGGTTTATAAACTTTATAATCGATCTACAATTAAGCGTTTCGACACTCCATTCAATATCAGCGATATAAGCTTCTTCAATCAAGTTCGCACCTGGATTAGATCTTAAGGGAAAAAAGACACTGTTTACCTTCAAAGATCATTTATATCACCTTGATAAATACAGAAAAATTAGAGGAATGTATATAGACATTTAACCTCATTAAAGGTGATATCATTTTATAGGAGGAGGAAACAATGATTAAAACCACCTTATAGTCCGAATGATGATTACAAGCGATCAGTTGATGAGCAATACATCTAATTGTTTCATACTATGTATGTGTACTATCTGTTTGATATTGAACTGCAGTTATGTTCAAGATAGTTTTTACAGTGTATGCGCAACCGTAAAGTTGCCACATTCAAGGCTTCCCAGTCAAAGTGTAAACTGTTAACAAGCCGCAGAGTTATTAGCGATGTTCTAAATTCAAGTCGGTCTTTTGAGCAATTGAAGATCAACAAAAGGTTCTTCAAACACATTTAAATGTAACAAAGACACGCTAAGACGATACAATATTGTGATGTGGAACTATAGCGTTCAGAGAATTACGTTTATTCTAAGTCATTAACTCGTATGTCCTGGATGGCATGACTCACCAAATGTCTTTGTGATGACTAAATTAAAAGTGTAAGCTGTTTACAAGCCGCAGAATTATTAGCGATGTCCTAAATCCAACCCGGTCGTGTGAGCATTCGAAGCTCAAAGAAGTAAGTTCTTCAAACATACTCAACATTAAACAAGGAAACGCTTAGACAATACAATATTGTTATGTGGAACTATAGACTTCAGAACAATTACGTTTACTCTAAGTCATTTACACGTATGTAATGGATGAAATGACTCACCGAAATCACTCGCTTTTAGTTTTGATGAGGATCATGGTACCACGTATCAATAGGTTTAAATGTACTCTTCTGATTGTAATAAACGAATGCCATTTGAACCAACTGTGATAACTAGTCTACTTCGAAAAATTAACGAGTTTACAATAATCACCATAATTATTAATGTATGTGTGTGCATCTCTTATGTAACCGTGACAGAGGTAAGTTTAGTGTGTTACCATCAACGATTTGTTTGTAGTGTGTGACCTTGGTCGATTGGTGTGTTGTGTGTAACCGTTACCGATTGTTACATAGTGTTTAATTGTGACCGATGAATGTATAGTGTGTTACTGTGGCATATACGTATGTAGTGTGTAACCTTGACCAATTGGTTTAGAGTATAGAGCCGTGACCAATTTGTAATTAGTGTGTACTGAACTCATGTTGCTTTTTTATTGGAACATATTAAGAATCGGATATACTTTTATCGATAAGTCCAAGTTTATAACAATTCTTAATATATGTTTTATGTCGATTTTTTTTTTCTAAAACCATCCACATGAATTTATCTGTGGTAGAACAACCCAAAAACGAAACATTGGATATAAATAAGACTGTATCGCTTCTTTTTGACGTGTTGAACTATTTGAAAACTAGACCCAGCAATAAAATCGTCCGTTTAAGCTCTTGTTTGGACGTGGTTCTATGTTTTAATGTCCGATCGATTAAAAACAAATAATTACGATGAACTTTACATCAGTTTTGTAAATCACTCTGTGGTTTATATGATGTTGTTCTGGTAAAATGGCTTCCCAATGTATAGAATTTGTCCAGAAAGTACCGTTTGACATTCCATTATATCAAGGTCTGGTGTAATGGTGAAACGTAAATACCTGTTTTTATTTAAATAAGCTGCAACTTTATCACAGACAAAATATATTATACAATATGTACTAAATATTGATAACAGTTAATTCATTTTGCAATTTGATCATTATTTTAAGTCTATGAGTTATAATATTGTAATTGAAAATTGGTTTAAAATTTACTTTTTAATACATTTTGTTGTCATGTTCTGTTATATCTTCAAGAACTGTATTACCCTCGATTAAAAAAGGTATACACTAGCAGGGACAATGCATTATTGGTGTCGGTAAAATTAATGGAAAAAATAACAGAAGTGCCAAGTTTCACCTTTTAAATATAAAATACGATATATAATACACAAAAATGTGTTCTGAGTAGAAAACAACATTACTTGTATGTCTGTTCCACGTAACTATATATCGATGTATATGGATTTATATGTTTCAGTTTTTTTTTTTACATATTTTGTAAGTATGTACTTAATTTCTTTAAGCCATGCTATTAAGATTTAAATTCCTCATCCTAAATGATTGTTGTTCGTGCTTTTGCATAACATTCCATTGCTATTGAACGGTGTTGTGCCGAAGGGAGACATAATATTCACAGAATTTCTCTGGAGAAACAATATTAGGTACGAATCACATATATTGAAGCGGAATGCAGACTAAAAAATACCTCAAATGTCTCCAGAAATAATCAAACTGATTTAAAGTAAATTGAACATATTTATAGGGTCTCCAGAAATAATCAAACTGATTTAAAGTAAATTGAACATATTTATAGGACAGAAGGCAAAATTGCCAATTTTCCAAACACTGTAAAGACCACGTGGCAAATAACAATTGATGATTGCCTAATCTTGGAAGATGTGTGAAAGATAATCACATTTTATAGTATTTAGTCTTACGTTAATCTAAGTAGATCATTAGGTGTCATATTAACTGAAAGTCCTTTATTTCGTTTCGATAGGGCCTACAACTCGGTATAACATTTATGTCAATTTATTGTAGGCCCTACCCATATAACCTAACTTTCGCTATACAATTGTATGCGTCCTTTACGCAGGTTTCTAGCATTTGTGTAGGTTATATGCAGGGATTATACAATTGTATATTTACTTCTATAACATTGTATATTTACTAATATATAATATGTCGAACATTCAAACATACACATGTTATATATATATATATATATCACAAATAAACAGAACTGCCCTGCCTCGTCATAAAGCATGATCTGACTCCCTTAAAGTCATATGTCGACGTGAGACAGATCCTTCGTAGCCATATTTGAACGTGAGTTGTTGCACTACAGTGAGTAGAATACAGAATTATTGTGCTGACGTTTGATGGTCAGTTTAGTTAAACAACCCCATGATGTTGAGGTCAGGCACAGGGTACCCAAGTGTGACATTGGCCGTGAGACTCATAGCTGTTACTTCCTCATACATTCTTTACATGGCCTGTTTTCTGTATACAATTTAAGGAATACAATAAATATTAAGATGACATCGAAATTCAGACAGAAACATTACCTTTCTGGTATGGCATTAAACTTGAATTGGCGTGACTTACATAATTCTTCTGCACATTCTCAAAGAGAAAACATTTGAGCGCAATTACATGAAAATATGTCATAAATTATAATTATGTTGACATGGAGATGACACAAACATGGAAATGAAACATATTTAACTTTTATTGTGACCTGAACTTTAACTGGAGTGAAAGGCTCACACATTCTGCACATTGTCTCAATATCCCGAAAATATGAGCCACGTTTCATGACATTCCTTTAAAAGCATAGGTGTGTGGGGCGGACACGAAATGGACATTAGAGTGTGACAATGGCCTCGAGCCGGCATTATTGCGTAATGTTTTCCGCACATCGTTGCAATGGTATATGAGAAAAATTTCACGATAAAAGTCCGTCAAAGAATATACAAAATATGAGAGAACACGAATATGTGTTAGGCGAAAACCATTGCTATAGCCTCCTCATGTTTCGCGACACGAGCTAAACTGTAAATTAAGGACTAGTGAAGCGTAACATAAACGTTGTATTGCGAAAATATGTAAAATGTATCGAGAGAAGCTCTGTTCATCATGACTGTTATTAAAAGTCTTCCATCAGACGCAAATTCATTCAGTCCAAAACACTCAATGTGTGTAAGCCACCCAATGTCTGAACAATATAAACCATTTTCAGAGTCTTCTGTTTGCAATAAAAATTGAAAATAAAATATGCATATATCGTTGATTGTTCTGAAACATACAATAGAAATTTAACACAGCTAAATTTAGACTCTAAATATGTAATTAGGGATGTTCGATGGAAGGAAGTTAGTCAATAACAATATAATATGACTGTGGAATTGCTACTTGTTTGAGGCAAAATGTGGAAAGTATCCTTCATTTCTGATAGAAAGAGAAATGAACGGCGGAAAGGACATCATCGCGAATCGACCGGATGATCGAAAATTGCAGTATTTGACGTCTAACCTAATGTAAGCTACAAGTAGTACATTGTTGCTGATAAATATATGTAATAGCAAAAAAATAGTAAAATAAAATATACAACGTTTATCAACTAGTAAACGTATTCCTTAGTGTAAAATAGATCACTGTTTATAAATGTAAATCATCGTGGAAACCATATACTAATGGTCTCATACAATTTGATGTGAGATAATAATTATTGTATGTACAGACACAATATGTAGCATGGTCAAATCTATATTAACGTAAATGATGCATACAACGGTTCATATACAAGTTTATATAATAGTTGGTTTATAACCAATTTGATATTTTAAAAATGCATCTATAAATTATTTAATATTTTAATAAATATGCACTGCATATAGTGTTTTTTTGTATATAAGGACCTAAGCGACAAACGTTACACCAGATACAAACGTTCTAACGATTGCGACAGACGATAGTGATGTGGTCTTTAGATTTTATACTTACAAATTAGAGCTTATCGGTATAACATAATGTGTTAATTAAAAAAGCTACAGTATTTGTCCATTAATATGTTTATATGCAAAGAAGGAAGTGTATTATTGAAAGATTTTTAACACAATAAAACGGTGAAACAATGCAAATTAGTATATTTCACCTTGTCAACAACTTTTAACATTACATTTGTAAATCTGTGTTATGATAGCTACGTCATAGTCTATAAAAAAAAACTTAAGTTAAAAAATCCCGCCGTCTAGAACTCTTGACATCTTATATTCCATTATTACTCTCGTGTAAATAACTCTTGAATTCAGTAACAAAACCTCCGTTTTAAAGGGCAGAACGTTGCTGTTAAGCATAATTACTGACCTAGTAACCTGGAACCCCAGTTTGCATTTCAAACTGCTCTGAAATACTGACAGACTGGTAGGTAAAATTGAACTTATCCGTGTGAACAGAACAAAAATTGACTACCCACTTCAATAAAACGCTTTCAAAATGCATTGAATGAGTTTCCGCATTAAGCTGTTCTACATACAAACATCTCGTTTTGCATAACTTGGCATTCCTTTTCCTTTTCAGCAGAAAATAAGTGCCATTTAACATAGGTAAGAATATATGAAGTATTTTGCAAATATGTTTTATATTTCTTTTTTTTTTAATGTGCCAGCAAAGAGTTGAGTACCTGTGTAAAGAGGCCTGTGAGTGTTGTTCTTGTAAGTAATATGTCATCTTATTATATATGATACTGGAACATAAAATGAAAACATGCATGCGTTCACACATTTAAAGTGAAATAAGATTGTGAGAATCACATTTATCTTCACAAAAGCTAAAGCTTCTAAAAAAAAACAACATAATACAATGTGATGGAAAACTTTAGTGTGCATCGTTCACGCATAAGTACTACTAGCAATTTATCGTGTTTACAGTGGGATGTGTACATGGTCAAATATTAAGAAATGGTTTAGTCATACGATGCTTGTACGGACGTAAAATTGATCTGTTATGTCAACTGTGAAGGACGTAATTGTGAAATAAAGTGTTATACTTTCGCACGTGAACAGTATGATTAAGGCTATATGGATTAAACATGTTTTTGTTGCCAATTAAAACGATATATAAACCCAACATAAAAAGTTAACCTATGTTTTTTTACAAACGATTTTTCTTCTTAAAACATATCGGACGTAATTTCGATAGCTCGTGTTTTTTTTTGCATTAAAAAACAACAAAATTATGATAAATATGCAAGTTTGTGCATAAATACATTTGTATAATACATCAACTGACCTCTTTAAACATTTATTTAATTTAGTCGAGACAATAAAAGCATGCACAATAAAATACAATCAATTAAACAGTAACGGATTTCAGGCATGTTTTCAGTAAAGCGGAAAACTAAAAACATGTCTCGAAAAATCTCCACCAAAGATGTATGCCAAATTTCCACATGATACTAAATTAAGTCATTTAAGCAATGGTAATTTTCAAGATCTGTTGATCAAACCACTCCGTTGATGCCAAAGAACGTAGGGCATATTAACTGTAGAGCCCACCTTTAGCACGTAATGTACAGGTATTAAGAATTACCACACACTGTTAGATAAGGAATTTACATAGATGCTAACAGAAACGTTTTATAGAAAAAAAAGTAAAATAAAATAGCAAAACATGCATGCACACGTTCTCCACGAAATCCCATAACTAATTTAAAGTTGCACATTTGATATAAAGTGTATTGCGTTGCTTTTCTTTTTATTTTCTGATAAAGTAGGTGCCAAAGAAGTATTAACTTACTTTAGCCATGAAGATCCCTCTATTCCCGATGCTTCGGAACTCGGTGCAATACAATCAACAGAACAAATATGACAGTGGCACCAATTGCAGCCATCTAATGGTCACACAGGTGAACATGTAGATAGTGTATTGCGTATGATTACATGAATTTAACATACATATTATAGTGAGCGACCCCGTCGCCCGATGACAATTATGTAAAGGTAAGAAGTCTGGGAGGTGGGTGCATCTTGACATAGCTGGATTGTTATATAAAAGGAATGTCGTGTATGCTGTCTCAGCGGCCTAGTTAGCGCAACAAAGAACATGTGTGGACAAAATACTTGACCCAGACTAGCTCTCCTTTCACTTCAAACATGCTTGGGGTATGTGTAGTTTATTTCAGAATACTAACAATTTGCAACTAGGCGAAATGGATATGCTTTAATAAGGGCTTCAGTTCTTTTGCGTTACCTTGACTACACTTAAACCATGTGCAATCTAAAAAAAAACGTTCGCACTACGAATGCTGCATGTGCCATAAATACCATGTTTTGATGTTTTGTCCATAGAAGTAGACCTTAGTGAAACTGTATACAGAAGTATTCATGTACCAGGCTAAGTTTTCTTTGTTATCAATACAACCATACAATTGCACCACTATATTTCCAATTTGCTGATGTTCCATTCTGTCAAAGTATGCGATGTTCAAGAACATGTTAAAAAACATTAACATGATCAAAGGCGGATACTCAAGGGCCACATGTAATGTGTAACCCTCTAACAATAATCCTAAGTGTCTTAATTATGTTTATGGTAAGAAACACTAGAAAACACTTATGTACATTTTTTTAATGAAAACAATCTTAATATCTTTTAATCTTTTGTTTTATCGTCAAGTTTTTTAAGTAAATATATCTACCTGTCGAAACGTTAATCCATGCGTTGTTTAAATAGCGTTGTTTTCTTCTTTTCAAATAAACTCTTTTTAAAATCGTTACATTTTCGAATCACTAATGTTTTCTACCCACTGATGCTGGTAATTGTACGATATATCTGGAACCACTTTTATAACCTGAACTTTGCCGCCAGATGCTGAAGTTAATAAACTCGGGTTAATAAACGAATATGAAACGGTAACATCAGTCAGGTGAACAACGCTGAGTTGTTGAAATGGCCTTAGGTCGGTATCTCCGAAACCGTTTATATTTCATAATTCAACGTGTATATCAATGTTGTATACACAAACATTGATTTGTAAATGTTTGATTAGTATCAACAACAGACATTCCGTCAGTATCTTGCCAAGATAACAATATTTAATATTTATATTTGTGTTCCTCCTTGGTCGGTGATACGTAAAATCACTTATGTTAAATGCCCATTTAGTAGATAATATTACGTATATAAAATACTTGTATTTCAAATTTGTAAAAAAATCACAGTCGTGCACTGAAATCCCGTAGAAAACAAGGGTTAAGGTCCAAACATTTCGAAAGTATTTTCAAACAGCACGTTTACACCACAGAACATTTGATTCGTATCACTTAAGTCTCGAGTGAATAAAACTTCAAAACTTCCATGCTCTGTTGTTCTATGTCGTTAACAAGTTCTTCATGATAACGTCATTTTACGACTTACACCACATTCATAGAACAGGGTATTTCGTTAAGCTGATTACAGTTCATAATCATATGATTACTTATCGTTATCTAAACAAACCTAGAAATGTTAAAGGGGTGTCACGAAGCCTAAATAAGTATATCATGGAATAATTAACCTCAGGGCTTTAGTCTGACAATATTCACACTCGTGGTATCTGAAAACACTACGTTACTCGCACACTGTCATCAGGTGTCAACACATTTGGATCAAATCGTTTGTATTCAGGATCTTATATTTCTATAACACACATCTTTAAATGCGCCAGTAGGTGTTTCTTGGTAGATCTCTGGAGGACCCACGATATTTCAGCACCGTACCTTGAAAAGAACGTTGATTCTGTTTTCGAATAATTGATTTAGCGCAGATAAGCTGTGTGCAGCTAAGCGACAGGCGAGGTTTTCATCGCGGACTTCGTCTATTGCCTTTTGATTACCTTGCAGCCAACACCTATTTTACATGTTCACACTCATACTCTCAGACAATGATTCATAGTTTTATTCGAATACTAGCTCGAAAACGCAAGGGTTAACTACTTATAAACAGCAGCTATTTGCAAGTTTATTCACATTTTGCTTTCAGATGACATTTAATTGAATATATAACCAAGAATGTGTGGATATGTATCCAACAGCCTCGTTATTCATGACTAAATAGTGTACAGTTCCTCTTCCAATACATCGGTTATTTGCTTATGTCAAAATCATCGTGTTATAAAATACATTATAAACAATGACAGTAAATAGCATAAGGGCATTTTGCCATAAGACCCTTACGGAAAGTATGAATCGTAACCATTACAATAATATTTCTTAATAAAGAAGCTCATTGTATTTTCCTATTGCTGTTTGCGTACACTACGACGTTGCTTTTTGTTAACCATTATTATTGCAAACCTCTGCAACACACAATGTCTGCTAAATATTGGCAATCAAAGGATTTATAACCGATCTACAATTAAATGTTTCAACACCCCAATCATTCAATATCAGCAATATAATCGTCTTCTGTCAAGAACGCACCTGGCCGGTTGGATCGAAAAAACACACTGTTAACCTTCAATGATCATTAGTCTTAACTTGAGAAATAGAGATATATGACAGGCATGTTTATAGACATCTAACCTCATTAAAGTTGATATCATTTTATAGGAGGAGTAAATAGTTATTCAAACCACCTTTTAGTCCAAATGATGATTACAATCGTACAGTTGATGAGCAAAACATAACTGCATTCATGTTCAAGATGGATTACAATTAATGCGCCACCATAAAGTTGCCACATGCAAGGCGTTTCAGTCGAAGTGTAAACTGGTTACAAGCCGCAAAGTTATTAGCGATGTTCTTAATTCAAGCCGTTCTGGTGAGCAATTAAAGCTTTATATCGAAGAAACCTCTTCATGACATATTTTAGTTTTAAATTTCTAGATACATGTTTTAATGCATATATGCCAATTGTTTTACTAGTGAAATTGTTTAAGCTCCATCCTACTTCCCTTGTTAATCAAATTGTGTTTAGATCTGATCAAACACGTTCCATTATTTTACACCCATTTTGAGAATGTAAGGCTTTAGCCTCATTATTCAAATTCAGTGTTTTAAAGTGAGT
The DNA here is from genome assembly GCA_007657795.1 of Dreissena rostriformis. Lineage (NCBI taxonomy): Eukaryota > Metazoa > Mollusca > Bivalvia > Myida > Dreissenidae > Dreissena > Dreissena rostriformis. The sequence continues at coordinate 89,384 of VMBQ01005106.1, read as the reverse complement.
ATGCACAATTAGTATATGTGTTCAATTGTAATATATTGATAAAAATATGTTACAATAACACAAAAAATGCGAGAAAAATTATACATTGAAGACGGATTTCATAAAATGCAGCAAAGACAAGTTAGCGCTGGTTAAAGCCGATGCCGACATTTGTACTCGTATTTGTTAGGAAACAAAATTGCGTCTTTGTGTCGTATGAACGAATTTGCACTAAAACTAAATTTAGATTCACATTGTACATGCATGATATACATGCTGGCAAATTCGACTGGAAGACATTTTCGATTTCAGATTTAAATATCTGGCTTATTCCGCATTTTTCGACACATGTTTTTCTTAACTTTTATTTTTAATTTATATTGAAATATATGTATAATAATTTTTAACACATTTTATATAAAGTCATAAATATTTGACAAAATCGTGCAGTCTCACTTTAACATCCCTTCTTAAGGCAGATTTTAATTACCCGATTAACAAGAATACTTTAGATCTTACTTGTATTATGTGTATATAAAGTATATAGTATACAGTCTATGAATCTTGATTATCTTATTGTGTTTCTAAGTTTGTCATGCTAACATTTAAAGTCTCTTGTAAATCTTTTAAGATTGGCAATGTACTGTGTTTTAAACTGTGTTATGTATGTGATTATATACTGTGTACATTGATGAGACTATAATAAATACATATAATATATATTAAATCAAACAAGGAAACACTCAGACAATACAATAGTGTGATGTGGGACTAAGGTGAACATAACAATTACGTTTATTATCACTCATTGACACGTATCTAATGGATGAAGTGACTCATCAGAGGTGTGTGTTATGCATTAAGTCTATAAGTATATAATATTTAAACATCTTGCTTCAGCGTAGTTTTGACCTTTTGACCTAGATTTTTTGGAAAATAATTCAGCGGACAATATTTCTTACAGCAGACTTGCGCAAAGTTCGTTCTTAAGGAAAAGTACAACAATCATTAAATGTAACCAAGACACGTTGATTGCAAATGTAAATGAATGTAATGTAATTTAAGCATAGCACATATATGAGTTGTTTATTAATGTGTTTAACTCTGATCATTTTCCAAAGAACTGGTTGGAAGGTGTTATAATCACATACTAACGAATGGCGATATTACTGATATTAGTAATAATCGAGGAATTACCATAATTAGTTATATAATAATATAATTGTATCTTTCAGTTGTCAATAATATATTATCAACATTTTGCAGCAATTTTAATTTCGGATTCCCGATTCGGATTTAGAAAAGAGTGTGTATCCGATGCCGATTGGTGTGTAGTGTACGCATGTTGTTTTTGTAGTAAAGCGTATGGAGAATCGGATATACTGTTACCGATTAGTCCATGTTTACAACATTTTTTTTAAAAATGTTTTGTGCCGATTACTTTAATGAAACCATCTATATGTATACATCAGGTGTTAAACAAACCAAAAAGGGAATATTGGTTATAAATAAGACTTAACGTTCGTTTTTTGACGTGCTGAAGTATTTGAAAACAAGACGCAGCAATAAAAGCGCCCGTTTCAGCTCTTGTTTGGACGTGGTTCTATGTTTTATCGTCCAATCAATGGGAAACAAATATTTACGAAGAACTTAACATAAGTTGTGTAAATCACTCTGTTGTTCATGAGATATTGTTCTGGTAAACTGGCTATAAATGTGTAGATACGTTGCGAAAAGTACCTTTCGACATAATATTATATGTAGGTCTGAATTTATGGTGAAACGGTTTTTATGCAAATAAGCTGCAATGATAAAAGTTAAAATATATACGAAAATATGTACTAAACATTGATGACAATTAATTTATTCCACAATTCGAACATTATTTAAGCCGTTGGGTTCTGTCAATGTAATTGAAATGTCGTTTGAAATTAAAATGTTGAGATATTTGTTGTTATGAAATGTGATATCTACAAAAGAGTAGTATAACACTCGATTAAAAAAGGGTATATAGAATAGCAGTAAAAATAAATTGTTGGTGTCGGTTACGTTACACGTTGTAAATATTAATTAAGATATATAATTAAAAATACGTGCTCTTAATAGAAACCATCATATTCTTTTTATTCTGTGTCTATAGCATGTAAATACATAGCGATGTTGATGTATTTACAGGCTCAAGACATTTCAACATATTATGTATTTGATTTGTTTTAGCGATGTTGTTGTGGTTTAAGGTATTCTATCTTAATAATTGTTGTTCGTGCCATTGCATAACATGCAATTGGTATTGCACGGTGTTGTGACGAAGAGCCACGACAGTATATTCATTGAATCACTCGGGAGAAACAATATTAGGTACGGATCGCATAGCGGAAAGCAGACTTATAATTAAACCTATTTATAGGACAGGAGGCAAATTGCCAATTTGCAAAACACTGCAAAGACCACGTTTCAAATAACACATAATTAAAGTCCAATTTTGGAGGATGTGTGAAACAAAATCACATTTCATAGTCTATAGCAGTACGTTAATTTACGTAGAACATAATGTGTCATATTTACTGCATTATGTCGTCATAGAGAATGTTCTGACTCCTTTAAAGTCATATGTCGACGTGGGACAGATCATACGTAAGCAGTAGCCACTTGAACGTGCGTTGTTGAACGACAGTGAGCAGAAGACATAACAGTTACTCCTGTGCTGACGTTTGATGGTCAGTTTAGTTAAACAACCATGATGTGACCTGTCAGGTATGATTGATTTACAGTTGCGCATGGTACATAAGAGTAACCTTGGCCGTCAGAGTAATGTGATATCACTTCCATTTACATTGCTTAAATGAAGTAAACGATTGTTTTCTGCATTCCATTTAAGGCGTACAGTTAATATTTAACGGACATCAAAATTCAAGATGTAAACATCACCCTTCTGGTATGACCTTGAACTTTAATTGGCGCGACTTGTTTTAACTTCTGTACAGTCTCAAAGGAGAACATTTGAGCGAACTTACATGAAAATATTTAATAGATTATATGTTAATATGTAGTTGACGTGAAAATGGAGGCTAAACAATTTAACATTTCAAATGTAACCTAAACTTTAACTGGTGCAAAAGGCTCACAAATGCTGCACATTGTCTCAATATTATCAAAATATGAGCCACGTTTCATGAAAATGCTTTAAAAACATAGGAGATATGGAGCCGACACGAACTTGAGGCTCGAATATGTGAAATTAGTTTGTGACATTAACCTTGAGCCGGAATGACTGTCTCATGTCTTATGCACATCGTCGCAACGACATTTGAGACACGGTTCGCGATGAAAGTCCTTCAAGGGATATATAAAATATTGGAAGGACATGAACATGTGTCAAACGAAAATCATTGCTATAACCTCATAATGCTTCGTGACGCGGTCTAAAATTTCAATAAAGGACAAATGAAACGAACATACAGGTTGTCTTTATGTTTGTTCTGAAGAGTGCTTCGTATCGCAAAAAGATGTCAATATTATCGAGACAAACAAATTAATGTCTGCACGCAACTCAATGTCTGACCAATATAAACTATTTTCAGAGATCTATGTTTGCAATACATCTCTTAAAATAGAATATGCACCTATAGTTGATTGTTCTTGAACATACAACAGTAATTTAATAGTGCTAAATTTAGAATCTCAAAATTACAATTTGTGATGTTCGATGGAAGGAAGTTAATCAATAACAATACAATATGGCTGTAAAATTGCTACTTGTTTGATGTAAAATCTGGAACGTGTCCTTCATTTCTGATATAACGTAAAACAAACTTTTTGTGCAATATTGTATATAAGTTCATAAAATGCCGTCCAAAATCTTTTTCTTGAACGTTTATAGACCAAATGAGCGAAGTTGCGGTATTTTATGTCTAGCCTAATGGAAGCCACAAGAACTACAGTTTTTGCATATACAAATGAAGTATTTCAAATTCTTATTATATCAATTGAACAACGTTCATCAACTTGTAAATTTATTTCTTAATATAAAATGGATGACTGATTATAAATGAGAATCATTGTGGAAACCATATACTAACGCGCTTTAATAAATTGGTTGTAAGACAATAATTCTTTTGTGTACAGGCAAATTGTATCCTGTTCAATTTGACATTAATGTAAATGATGCATAGCACGATATAATAGTTTATATACAAGTTGGTTCATGAACTATTTGATAATTTAACATTGCATGTATATATTATTTAATAGTTTAATGACAAAGCACTGCATTTAGTGTTTTTTTTTTCTTCAAATATATGGACAAAAGTCAAGCGTTGCTTAGATGACAAACGTTCTGAGACAATTCTGACAGACGATACTGATGTGATATTAAGATTTATACCTAGAACCTCAAGGTTATCGTTATCATAAAATATGTGAATCCATAAGATATAGTTATTACCTATTAAAATGTTCCTATGCGAAGAAGGGAGTGTACTGTTGAGAAATATCATGATCACAATAATACGGTTAAAAATGGCAATGGTTATATTTTGCCAAGTCAACAACATTTAACAGTAATTCTCTGTAGTTATTGCTGCGTCATAGTATGTGAAAAAAGCTATGGGTTAAAATTCCCGCCGTTAAGAACTCTTGACATCTTTTATTCGATTATTACTCTCGTGTCAGAAACTGTGGAATGCAGTAACAAAACCTGCGCTTTCAAGTGAGCCGAACGTTACTGTTAAGCATAATTGCTGACCCAGTAACCTGGCAACCCAGTTTAATTAAAAACTGCCCAGAAATACTGACAGACTGGTAGGTAACAGTGAACTGATCTGTGCGAACAGAACAAATATTGCCTACCCACTTCAATAAAACGCTTTCCAAACGCTTTGAATGGGTTTATGCATTTAGCTGTACTAAATGTTTTCACTGACAACTATAACAAACATCTTGCTTTGCATAAGTTGGAATTCCTATCCTTTTCAGCGGAAAATACTCCAAAGTTTAAATACGGTTAACATATACCACATATTTTGTAAATATGTTTTATATTCCATATTTATTAATTTGCCAGCAAACGATTGCATGTGTAAAGAGTTCTGTGAGTGTGATCTTGTAAGTAATATGTAATATAATTGTAGATACTACTGTAACATAAAATGAAAATGCACGTGTTCACACATTTAAAGTGAAATCAGATTGCGAGAATCACTTTAATATTTATAAAATCGAAAACGTAGTTCATAATAAATATTACGGAAAACTACTGTGTGAACTGTTCACGCATTGGTATAACTAGCAATTTGTCATGTTTACAGTATGCTGTTTACATGGTTAAAATTAAGAAATGGTTCAGTCGTTCGATGCATGTACGCACTCTTTTTTTATTTGTTATATTTACACATCGTTGTTGTGCCCAAATAAAGCGATATATAAACCAAACATAAAACATAAATGTTTGTTAATTAAAAACTATGTTGGATGATATGTTGGATATTTCGTTTGCTCATGTTTTCTTTGCATACAAATGTAAAGAATTAATTACAAAATGATGCCAAATATGCAAGTATTTGCATAAATATAATACATCAACTGACCTCCCCTAACAGTATATTGTATTTAGTTGAGACAAATAGGCAAGAGCAATAAAATACAATAAATTAAACAGTAACGGATTTCAGGCATGTTTTCAGCAGAGCGGAAAACTAAAAACATGTCTCGAAAACTCCACCAAAGATGTATGCCAAATTTCCACATGATAGTAAATTAAGTCATTTAAGCAAAGCTAATTTCCAAGTTATGTTGATCAAACAACTCCGTTGATGCCAATTAACGTTGTGCATATTAACTGAAGAGCCCACCTTTAGCGCTTAATGAACAGGTATTTAGAATAACCCCACGCGGTTAGATAAGGAATTTAGATGGATGCAAACAGAAACGTTTTATAGAAAAAAAATAAACAAATTGCAAAACATGCACACGTTCTCCACGAAATCCCATAACTAATTTTAAGTTGCACATTTGATATTAAGTGTATTGCATTGCTTTTCTTTTTATTTTCTGATATAGTAGGTGCCAAAGAAGTATTTGCTTCCTTTAGCCACGAAGATCCCTCTATTCCCGATGCTTCGGAACTCGGTGCAATACAATCAACAGAACAAATATGACAGTGGCACCAATTGAACAGGTGAACATGTAGATAGTGTATTGCGTATTATTACGTGAATTTAGCATACATATTATAGTGAGCGACCCCGGCGCCCGATGACAATTATGTAAAGGTAAGACGTCTGAGAGGTGGGTGCATCTTGACATAGCTGGATTGTTATATAAAAGGAATGTCGGGTATGCTGTCTCAGCGGCCTAGTTAGCGCAACAAAGAACATGTATGGACAAAATACTTGACCCAAAACTAGCTCTCCTTTCACTTCAAACATGCTTGGGGTATGTGTAGTTTATTTCAGAATAATAACAATTTGCAACTTGGCGAAATGGATATGCTTAAATAATGGCATCAGTTCTTTTGCGTTACATTGACGACACTTAAACCATGTGCAATCTAACAAAAACGTTCGCAAAACGAATGCTGCATGTGCCATTAATACCATGTTTTGATGTTTTGTCCATAGAAGTAGACCTTTGTACAACTGTATACAAAAGTATTCATGTACCAGGCTTAGTTTTCTTTTTAATCAATTCAACCATACAATTGCACCAATATATTTCCGATTTGCTGATGTTCCATTCTGTCAAATTATTCGATGTTAAAGAACATGTTAAGAAATATTTACATGATCAAAGGCGGATACTCAAGGGACACATGTAATGTGTAACCCTCTAACACTAATCCTAAAAGTCTTAATTATTTTTATGGTAAGAAACACTAGTAAACACTTATGTACATTTTTTAATGAAAACACTCTTAATATCTTTTTATCTTTTGTTTTATCATCAAGTTTTCAGTAATCAGTACTTTGAAAAGGTATCTTTTTCTGTTGAACGGAACGATTCACAAACTTATTGCAACTTTATGTTTACTGCTCATCATGCATATTAAGATTGATTGATTAAATGGAAAACTGTAATGTTTAGCAGTATAAATCAAAGCAACAAAATAGTTCGTCCAGTACAGTATTCTATGATAAAGTTGTACCAAACATGATAAATGTTATCTACCTGTCGAAACGTTAATCCATACGTTGTTTAAATAGCGTTGCTCTCTTCTTTTCAAATGAACTGATGTTTAAATCGTTACATTTTCGAATCACTGATGTTGTCTACCCACTGATGCTGGTAATTGTATGATATATCTGGAACTACTTTTATCAGCTGAACTTTGCCGCCAGACGCTGAAGTTAATAAACTCGGGTAATAAACGGATATGAAACGGTAACATAAGTCAGGTGAACAACGCTGAGTTGTGGAAAACGCCTTAGGTCGGTATCTCCGAAACCGTTTATATTTTATAAATCGACGTGTATGTCAATGTTTTATACACAAACATGTATCGGCAAATGTTTTGATTATATCAACAACGAAAATTCCGTCAGTATCTTGCCAAGATAACAATTTAATATTAATACTTGTTGTCTTCTTTGGTCGATGATACGTTAAATACCCATCTAATTGATAACACTACGCGTAGAAGATATTTTTTATTTCAAATTTGTTAAAAAAACATCACAGTCGCGCGCAAGAATTCCACAGTAAAGATTGGTTAAGGTCCAAAAATTTCGAAAGTATTTTCCAACAGCACGTTTACACCACAGATCATTTGATTTTGTTGCATATCAATTCAGTCTTGAGTGAATACAACTTCAGTTCCATTCGCTGTTGTTCTATGCAATTGACAATTGCTTCACGGTTATCTCATTCTGAACAACGATTTACACCACATTGTTATTTTAGAGTATTTCGTAAATTTGATTAACGGTCCTTTGTATGATTACCTATCGTTATTGACACAAACCTAGAAAATGATGAAGGTGTGTCATCCTGTCTAAGTAAGTTTATGGAAAAAATAACCAAACGGCTTTTTCCGAAGATATTCAAACTCGGGTAATCTGATAACACAAAGCTACTTGCACACTGTCATCAGGTGTCAACACGTTTTGATCAAATCAAATCGTTTGTATTCAACATCTTATATTTTTTATCACACGCAGCTTTAAACCCGCAAGTATGTGTTTCTTGGTTGATCTCAGGAGGACCCCCGGGATATCAGCACCCTACCTTGATAAGAATTTTGATACTGTTTTCCAATAATTGTTAGAGCGCAGGTAATGTGTGGCTAAGATGTTTTCCTCGCGGACATTGCATATTGGCTTTTGATTACCTCGTCGCCGCCACCTATTTTTTGTTTGTTTTTAACACATTTTATTTCGAGATTGCAACAAATACATATACAATTATGAACAATAACCCAAGCATGTAATGCAATCAGAAATTAACAAAATAACATATGCAGCACATCTAAGGTTAGGTTTCTAATGCATGTAATTTTGTGTTGAAAACACATTTAAGGAATATAGAAGAAAAAAAGAGAAATTTTTCAGTATGTTTAGATCAACATAGATGTATAGATTTAACTTTCAGATGAAAAAGGCCACCACCTATTATGAATGTTCACACTTATCATCTCAGACAGTGATGCATAGTTTTATTTGAATAAATGCTCGAAAACGCAAGATTAAATACTAATAAAGAGAAAATATTTCCATGTTATTTTTCACATTTTGTTCCTTCATATGACCTTTTAGTGGTGATATAATCAGAATTGTCAGAGAATGTTTCCAGCAGTCTCTGTATTAATGACTAAATAGTGTACAGGTACTCTACCCATATAACGGTTATTATTCGAAGGTCTAAATCATCATATGATAACACACATAATAGACAATGACAGTCAATAGTCTGCCGGCTTTCATGTTTATTTTTTGTTCAATAGAAATGCTTAGAATATATTCAAACCGTGTAACGATTTCAATGATCAAACTTATGCACTTTGTTCCAATTAACTGCTTGTAGGCAGGAAATGCGTGTGTCTTCTTCCAGTTAATTTCAAACAGGTATCCGTGTCAGCATAATTGAGGAATGCGTAAACGAATGTGCAAAGATTCCTGCATACTAACCTACTAGATTAATGGCACTGATACTATGTGTATATTTATGCTATATATATAAATATAATTAAGCGGTTTTATAAACAAGATATAAACCTTAAGCAATAATCATATATCTACTTTTTACAACACAATATACGTGTTTAATATAATTCCGTACGGGCATTTGTACCTGAGACAGTGAAGGAAAGTATGTATTGTAAATAGTAAAATAATATTTTCTTATAAAGAAGCACATTGTATTTATCTACAATACAACGTTGCATTATTATTGCTCACCTCTGTACCTCTCAAGGTTTGCTAAATATCGGCAATCACAGGCTAAATAAACGATCTACAACTAAGTGCTTCAACTTTCCAATCATTCAAAACCAGCGATATTCCAATCATTCAAAATCAGCGATATTCCAATCATTCAAAATCAGCGATATTAGCTTCTTCAATCAATCTCGCACCTGGGTGTTAGATCTTAACGGAAAACACACACTTTATACCTTCAAAGATCATCAGACTTACCTTGAGAAATATAGATATATGAGAGGCATGCATATAGACATTTAACCTCATTAAAGGTAATATCTTTGTATAGGTGGAGGAAATATTTATTCAAACCAGTTTTTAGTCCGAATGATGATTACAAGCGATCAGTTTATAAGTTATACATATAATTGTTTCATGCTAGGTATGTGAACTATCTGTTTCATATTGAACTTCATTCATTTTTAACCCATTTATGCCTAGTGGACTCTCCCATCCTTCTAAACTGGATCAATTTATTTCCAAAATAAGGGATGTTTACTATATTTATTTATATATTTAGAATATTTCTTACAGAAATTCCTTTAAGCAAACAGCGCAGACCCTGATGAGACGCCGCATCATGCGGCGTCTCATCTGGGTCTACGCTGTTTGCCAATGCCTTTTTTGTAGACGCATAAATGGGATAAGAAAGATACCAATTTATGCGGCACCATAAAGTTGCCACATGCAAGGCTTCTCAGCCGAAGTGTAAACTGTTTACAAGCCGTGGAGTTATAAGCGATGTTTTTAATTCAAGCCGTTCTGTTGAGAAATCGATTATATAATACAATATTGTGATGTTAAACAATGGCGATCAGTTCAATTACGTTATTCTCGGTCATTTTCACGTATGTAATGGATGAAACGACTCACCCAATTTGTTTGTGTTGCCTAAATTTAAGAAATATATCATGTTTACATATATTGCTTCGTCGTAGCATTGAGCTAAATTTCTTGCAATAATTGTGTAACGGAAAATATTTCTTACAATATACTTGCGCAAATTTCGAATTAAAGGAAAGTTACAAACATTGTTTAGAGAAGAGAAATTTTACTGTGTATAATATACATCAATGATCTTTAACAATAACTGTTTTTAAAAGTTCATTCGTCACTCGATTTGAAGTGATCAAATTCAAAACTGTTACCTTTTAATGATGTAAACCAAACAAAGACAAGAAACAAAAGCCAAAAATAAATATGTGTTGAATAAGGTACTTAAATTGAACAATCACAATAATTCAAGCTTTAATTGTAGTATCAGAGAAATGTCTACTCTGACCTATTCAGCAGTATCAGATAAATGTCTACTAATCTTCTAAGAATGTATTTTTACGCTTAATTTTGAAAATATTTGAGAGAATTATTAACGATTATGTATGTGTTTTGGTGTCTAATTGGTATTTAAACGGCGTTGATACCTGATGCCTTATTTCCAGAAAAAAAGTGATGCAAGAGGAAATACTTAAACAAACATTATGTTTTAAAATATAACATCGTTCAAAATCATCAAAACCAATCTTTGCACTCGAAAAATGATACATTTCTTCATTAAACAAAAATCCTTAAACAAACCGACAGAATGCTCCATAGCATAGAGTATTAAATAAAATATATAAACTATCTTTAAAGGGGATCATTAAAATAATCAAATATATTTGATCGATGAAATTCAAATAGAAAAGTCTACATCAATGAAATTCAAATAACCAAGTTGACGTGGATACCAATGCTTTTGCTGGTGTTTGTTACATAACCAAAGCTTGTGTGTATGTGTATTAAGACCACATCTGTACAAAATAGTGTACATGCCTTTGTACATGAATGAGTTTGTTTTTACAAAAATCGTATATTTCGCTACTTGCTTTAAGTTTTGATGTGGATACTTGTTTCACGTTTGAATAGGTTTGAATGAACATTTCTGATGGTCATAAAATAATGCTGAATGAACCATCGGGGATAACTGGTCTTCTTCGGAAATGTGTACGAGTTTGTGCAACTGTTATATAGCCATGACCGAATGGTGTGTAGTCTGAAACCGTGGCCGATTGGTATGTAGTATGTAATCGTGACCGATTGGGTAATAGTTTTTACCATGACCTATTGGTGTATAGTTTTTTACCGTGACCTTCTAGTATGAGGTGTGTAAACGTGACCGATTGGTCAATAGTGTTTAACCGTGACCTATTAGTGTATAGTGTTTTACCGTGACCTACTGGTATCTAGTGTGTAAGCGTGACCGATTGGTCAATAGTGTGTAACCGTGACCAATTGGTGTATAGTTTTTTTACCGTGACCTACTTGTAAGTAGTTTTTAAGCTTGACCGATTGGTAAATAGTGTGTATTCGTTACCGATTAGTATGTATTGTGTAACCGTGACCGATCTGAATGTGGTGTGTGCTGAACTCATTTTGCTTTTGTATTTGAGCATATGAAGAATAGGATATAGTTTTAACGATAAGTCCATGTTTAAAACGGTTCTTATTTTTATGTTTAATGTCGATAAGTTTTCTGAAACCATCCATATGAACAAATCAGTCGTAGAACAATCCAAACACTAAACATCGGATATAAATAAGACTTTATCGTTCGTTTGTGACGTGTTGACATATCTGAAAACTAGACGCAGCAATACAATCGCCCGTTTTAGCTCTTGTTTGGACGTGGGTCTATGTTTTATCGTCCAATCCATGGGAAACAAATATTTACGAAGTACTTAACATTAGTTGCGTAAATCTCTCTGTTGTTTATGAGATGTTGTTCTGGTAAAGTGGCTTTAAGATTTATAGTATCCGATTAGATACGCTATGAACATTACCTTTCGACATTACATTATATCAAGGTCTGGGTTTATGGTGAAACGTAAATACATGTTTTTTTTTATGTGAATAAGCTGCAACGAGATCACAGATAAAATATATAATAAAGTATGTACTGAACATTGAAGGCAGTTAATTGATTTCTCAATTTGAACATTATTTTAAGCCTTTGGGTTCTGTCATTGTGGTTGAAATTTTGTTTGAAATGTTCCGTTTGAGATATTATGTTGTAATGCACTGTGATATCTGCAAGAGCATTATAGCACATATACATATCAATGTAAATACATTTACATGCTCCAAACATATTACATGAGTACGTAATGCTCAAGCCATTTCACCATATTATATAAGTATGTATCTGATTCGTTTTATCGGATTTAAAAGTCCTCACCCTCAATATTTGTTGTTCGTGTCATTGCATAACATTCCATTGGTATTGAACGGTTTTGTGACAACATGCGACATAATATTTACTGAATCTCTCTGGTGAAACAAATTAGGTATGGATCACATTTATTAAAGCGGAATGTAGACTAATAAAAGCTCCAATGTCTCCAGATATTGGCAAACTGATTTAAAATGAATTGAACATATTTATAGGACAGGAGGCGAATTGCAAATTTGCAAAACACTGCAAAGACCACGTTTCGAATGCCATATGATGAAAGTTCAATCTTGGAGGATGTGTGAAACACAATTACAGGCTATAGTCCCACGTTAATTGAAGTTAAACATAATGTGTCATATTTACTGCACTGTGTCGTCATATAGAATGGCCTGACTCCCTTAAAATCATATGTCGACGTGAGACAGATCGTACGTACATGTAGACATACTTGAACGTGCGTTGTTGCACGATAGTGAGAAGAAGACATAACAGTTACTCCTGTGCCGACGTTTGATGATCACTTTAGTTAAACAACCCCTTGATGTTAAGGGTCAGGTATGATTGATTAACAATAGAGCAGGGAACCCAATAGTGACCTTGGTCGTCAGAGTCATGTGCTGTTACTTCCTCACACCTTCTTTAGATTACTTTTACACTGCCAATTAAAGTATACGAAGTATACGAAGTATACTGAATGCCATTTAAGGCGTACAGTAAAAACAGACTCAAAAATGTAATTTGCGATTTTCGGCGGAAGGAAGTTAATTTATAACAATATATTATTATGTTTGAGTTGCTACTTGTTTGATGAAACATCTGAAAAGTAGTATTCATTTTTGTTAGGAAAACAAAAACAACACAAAAAACAGCGGAACAGACATCAACAAAAATCGCCTTTCTGTACACATATTGTATATAATATCATGAAATGCCGTCAATAATGTTGACAAAGTTCCATTCATGAAAATTACTTCCGTTTGTTAGTTAATACAAAATTTTGTGAGCGAAATTGCAATATTTGGCGCGTAACCTAATTAAAAATACACGTAGTACTTTTTTCCAGATACAAATTAAGTGTTTCAGTTATTAGTAAAATTAAAATAAAAACGTTCGTCAACTAGTAAATTTATTCCTTAATATAATATTGATCGTTGTTTACAATTGTGGCAAATATATACTAACGCTCTTCCAAAAATTCGGTTGTAAGACAAAATTGTCAATACTTATTTGATGTACAGGCTAAATGTATCATAGTCAATGCGATATTAATGTAAAGAGGCATACCACGATTTATGTAATAATTTATATAATAGTTTGTTCATGTACTATTTGATAATTCAAAATTGCATGTATATATTATTTAATATTTTAATGACTCTGCACTGCTAATTATCTTTTGTGTGTCATATATGGCCCGAAATCAAGCGTTGTCTAGGAGACAAACGTTCTGACAATTCTGACAGACGATACTGATGTAGTCTTTAGATTAGGACTTCGAACTGCAAGCTAATCACTTTAAAATAAAGTGTACATTCAATAATCTATAGTAATTACACATAAATATGTTCATATGCGAAGAATGGAGCATACGGTTGAGAAATATCATGATCACACTTATACGGTGAATCAACGCAAAGAATTTTATTTCGCCAAGTCAACAACACTTAACAGTAATTCTTTGTTGTTATTGCTACGTCATAGTCTGTGAAAAATTACGTTAAAAAATCCCGCCGTCTGGAACACTTGACATCTTTAATTCGAGTATTACTCTCGTGTCAATATCTGTTGAATTCAATAACAAAACCTCCGCTTTTTAGTGGACCGAACGTTGCTGTTAAGCATAATTGCTATCCCAATAACCTGGTGACCCAGTTTCAATTAAAACTACCCAGTAATACTGACAGACTGGTAGGTGAAATTGAACTGATCCGAGCGAACAGAGCAAATATTGACTACCCACTTCAATAAGACCGTTTCCAAATGCTTTGAATGAGTTTCCGCATTTAGCTGTACTACATTCCCGTTCCACTGACTACAATTACAAACATCTTGTTTTGCATAACTTGGCATTCCTTTTCCTTTTAAGCAGAAAATGAGTGCCATCTTAAGAAATGTAAACATATATCAACTATTTTGTAAGTAAATATTAGATTCTCTGTTAATGCGCCAACAACCATTACAGTACCTGTGTTAAGAGTTGTGTGAATGTGATCGTGTAAGTAATATATACTATGTGTCGTGTTCTGAGAAAACTGGGCAAAATACTTGTGCTTAAAGTTTCATCCCAGATTAGCCTGTGCAGTCCGCACAGGCTAATGCGGGACGACACTTACCGCCTAAACTAGATTTTTGCTAAGAAGAGACATCATGTAAACGAAAAATTCCATAAAAGCGGAAATTGTCGTCCCTGATCTGGGATGACAATTTACGCACAAGCATTTTGCCCAGTTTTCTCAGAATACGACACATATACTTGTATATTATACTGGAGCATAAAATTAAAAAGTGTATGTGTTCACACATTTGTATTGATAAAAGATTTTGGGAATCACGTTACTCTTAACAAAAGCAATAAATTAATTGATAATACAATGTAACGGAAAACTCCGCATCGTTCACGCATTGGTATTACTAGCAATTTATAATGTTTGCAATGAGATGCGAACATGGCCAAACATTAAGAAAAGGTTTAGTCTTACGATGTATGTACATTGATCTGTTTTTGTCAAATATGTCACACTTTGATCTAAAATATAGCGTAGTACTTTCGTACGTTAACATGATGCTTAAGGCTTTATGGATTAAACATCGTTTTTGGTGCCCAAATAAAACGATATATAAACCCAACATATAAAGTTAATCTTTATTTATTACAAACGGTTAGGGATAATTAGAAACATATCGGACTTAATTTCGTTTGGTCAGTTTTCTTTGCATAAAAATGAATAAATAACAAATTGATGCTAAATATGCAAGTATGTGCATAAATATAATACATCAACTGACCTCTTCAAACATTTATTTAATTAAGTCGAGACGAAAAAGCATGCAAAATAAAATGCAATAAATTACACAGTAACGGACTTCAGTCATGTTTTCAGTTAACCGGAAAACTAAATACATTTCTCGAAAGCTCCAATAAAGATGTATGCCAAATTTTCATATGCTAGTTAATTAAGTCATTTAAGCAAATGAATTTTCCAAGATCTGTTTATCAAACAACTCTGTTGATGCCAATTAACGTTGGGCATATTAACTGTAGAGCCCACCTCCAGCTCTTAATGAACATGTATTTAGAATTACCCCACATTGTTAGATAAGGAATTTACATTGATGCGAACAGAAACGTTTTATGGAAAAATTGAACATACAAGCAACACTTACATTTTAGTCTCAAAGCTAGTTTAAAGTTGCATATTTAATATTGATGTATTGCAGTATAGAGCTTTTCGTTTTATTGGTCTGATATCTAAGGTGCCGAAGAAGTCTACACTTCTTTTAGCCATGAAGATCCCTCTAAATCCACTACTTCGCAGCTCCTTGCAATACAATGAACACAAATAATAATGAAATTGGCACCAATTGCAGCCATCTAATGGTCACACAGGTGAACATGTAGACAATGTATTGCGTTTGGTTACGTGAATTTAGCATACATATTAGTGTACTCCGTCGCCAGATGGCAAATAATGTAAATGTAATACGTCTAGTAAGTGGGTGCATCTTGACATGCTAAGAAAAATAAATTAAGGTTATGCAGTGTCAGCGGCTTAGTAAGCGCAAAAAGGAATATGTGCTGACACAATTCTTGACCCACAACTAGCTCTATTTCTTCCACTACAATACGTCTAAGGCTATGCGTAGTCTATTTTAGAAAACTAACAATTTGCAACTTAGCCAAATATATATGCTTAAATAATGTCAACATAAAACTACTAACACTAGGTTAAGAGTGTCAGTTGGAGCTTCCAGTGATTTCTTTCACAGACACCGGAAGATTTTGTTTGCCCAATGTTAAAAGTTTTGGTAAACGGTCATTTGCATACCAAGGTTGTTCTCTCTGGAATGAAATGCCACAACATATAAGACATGCTAAGAATCTCCTCAATTTCAAGTCTACCGTCAAAACCTATCTGCTTGCTACTATTTTTTTTTCTAGTTTTATTTGTATTTTAGTAGTGCAAAGTAATTCAATGTAAATTCGGTGATAGTAACTTCATGTCGGTGATAATGATCTCGGAGATTAAATAAGTATTCAATTTTGCTCATTAATGTTTAATTAGTTATTGTTTCTAGGTCAACTATATTAAATATATTAAGGACCACAACGGAAATGAGGATCTACTTCCTTTTGTGTGCTATCCTTTTTTTTTTAAATGTTTGCAACATGGTTTTAATCTTTAGTACACACATATACATATATTTTTAACAATTATTTACCAATAATAGTATTATAATTTTACTGTCTCAAATTTTTACAATAAGTTATATAATTTGTTAAATTTTATAAACCTGTATCTCTGTATGCTTGATTTAACAACTGTGATGCTATTTTAAATTATATGTTTGCTATTTCTTATACCATAAGCAGATATAACTTTTTTATGTATAATATATGCTTTATGTACCATGTTTAACGAATTGTTAAAATATGAAATAAATGAATGAATGAATGAAATGGCATCGGTTCTTTAGCGTAACCTATACGGCACTTGAACCATGTATAACCTACCCAAAAAGTTTCGCATTATAAATGTTGCCTAAGTCATAAACACAAGGTTTGGATGTATTGCCCATAGACGGAGACCTTTTTTTGCAACTAGCAAAAATGAATTCATGCACATTTTTTTTTCTGTTTAATTAATCCAACCATTCAATTGTTCCACTATATTAAATGTTTTCTGATGTTCAATACTCGCAAAGTATGCGAGTTTTAAGAACATGTTAAGAGGCATTAACATTAACAGATCAAAGGCGAATATCTAAGGACCACAGACAATGTACAACCCTGTAGCAATAATCCCAAGTGTCTTCATTGTTCTTCCGGAAACAAGAATGTATGTTTATTTTTAAATGAAAAGATCTCCATAGCCTGTATTCGTGGTTGTTTTTATTGTAAAGTCTTTAGAAAATAAAAAAAAATGAGAAACCAGAAACGTGAAAACTATGTTTATGTATTGTACAAACGATTCGAAAAAGTATTTCAACTATATATTTATTTTTGATCTTTTAAATAAATGTTGAGTAATTAAAATGGTAGCTGTAATTTCTAACAATATTTAGAAAAAAAAGTACTTTCAAGTACAAAAAACATAAGTGATACTCAAAAATGAGAAATGTATATACCTGTCGAAACGTTAATCCATACTTTTGTTTAAAAGTGTTTGTTCTTCTTTTCAAATACTCTGAAGATTAAATCGTTACATTTTCAAATCACTGATGTTTTCTACCCACTTATTCCAGTTACTGTACGTTATATCTGGAACTACTTTTATCAGCTGAACTTTGCCGCCAGACGCTGAAGTTAATAAACTCGGGTTAATAAACGGATATGAAACGGTAACATTAGTCAGGTGAAGAACGCTGAGTTTGTTGAAAACACCCTAGGTCGGTATAAACGAAACCGTTTATATTTCATAAATCGACGTGTATATCCATGTTGTATACACAAACATGTATCGGTAAATGTTTTGATTAGTATCACACACAGATATTTCGTCGATATCATGCCAAGAAAACAATATTTAATATTTGTGTTCCTCTTTGGTCGATGATACGTTAAATACCTATCTAATTGATAACAATGCGCGTTGAAAATAGTTCGATTTCAAATCTGTAAAAATCACAGTTGCGCGCAGGAATCCCGTAGAAAACAATGGATAAGGTCCAAACATTTGAAAAGTATTTTCCAACAGCAAATTAACTCCATAATGCATTTGATTTTGTTCCATACTTGACGTCCCTGTGCTGTTGTTCTATGTCGATAACAATTTCTTGTTAAGTTGATGCACGGTCCTAATTGTATAATTACCTATCATTATTGAAACAAAAACTAGAAGATATTGAAGGTATGTCACCTAGCCTAAATAAGTTTATTATGAAAATAACCTAAAGGCGTTTTTCCAACGAGTTTAACACTCGTGTCATCTTAAGACACAAAACCACATCTACACTGTCATCAGGTTTCAAAACATTTAGATCAATCAAATCGTTTGTATTCAGCATCGTATATCTTTTAATGACAAGCGGCTTTAAATCCCACAGTAGGTGTTCCTTCGCAGATCTGTAGAGGACCCCCCCTGGATTTCAGTACCCTACCTTGATAAGCATGCTGATAGTGTTTTCCAATAATTGTTAGAGCGCAGGTAATCTGAGTTCAAATAAGCGGCAGGCGAGGCATTCCTCGCGGACTTTGCATATTGGCTTTTAATTATCTTGTTTTCGCCACCTATTTTGCATGTTCATACTTGTCCTCTCAGACAGTGATGCATAGTTTTATTTAAATACATGTTAAACAAGATATGTGTTTGTCAGAAACACAATGCCCCCTAATGCGCCGCTTTGATTTGTTTTTGACCTTTGACCTTAAAGGATGACCTTGACCTTTCACCACTCAAAATGTGCAGCTCCATGATATACACATGCATGCCAAATATGAAGTTGCTATCTTTAATATTACAAAAGTTATGAGCAAGGTTAATGTTTTAAGACAGACAGAATGGCGGACAGACAGACAGAATGACAGACAGGCCAAAAACAACATACCCCCCTTTTGAAAAAGGGGGCATAAAAACGCAAAGGTTAAGTACTAATACAAAAACAATTATTTGCATGTTTATCCACATTTCCCTTGCAGATGACCTTAAATTGGAACAATCATCAGGATTGTAAGAGCATGTATGCAGCAGTTTCTGTATGTATGACTAAAATAGTTTAGGGTTTTTCTACTTATAGTACGGTCACTATTAGAAGGTCAAAATCATCGTGTGATAAAAAACAACAACAGAATATACAATAAGGTAAATAACCTGCTGGCTTTCGTGTTTGATTTTCCGTTCAATTTAAATGCTTGGAATACATTCGTGTAACGAGTTTAATGATCAATCTGTAGCACTTGGGTCCAATAAACTGCTTGTAGGCAGGCATTGCGTGTGGCTTCTTCCAGTTAATTTCAAACAGGTATCCTTGTCAGCATAATTGAGGAATGCGTAAACGAATGTGCCAAAGTTACTGCATTCTAACCTACTAGATTAATGGCACTGATACTATGTGTATATTAATGCTATATATATATATATATATATATATATA
>VMBQ01005106.1:0-61416 GCA_007657795.1 Dreissena rostriformis | reverse complement strand
ACAAGACCAATACTTAAGAATGATCAAATGGGAAAAGGTAACCTAGCACTGGCAGTAAATATGGGGCTCATTTACAGGTCAGATTTGGAATCTCTGCTGTAAAATGAGATTTTAAATGAATTAAAGGGAGGCAAATCTGTAATAAAAAGAACATGCATAAACCGTAGTTGTTTCCCTTGTTTGAACCATGCTAAATCCTTACAAGTTTGGAAAGAATTGGATGAAAAATTTGGACTTTATTGCATAAACACCATTTTCTCAATTCAAGGGGAGGTAATTCTGTACTTCATGGACCAATAATGCTCATTTTTTGTAGGGTTCGTGTCCTCATTGATATAAAGACACTGTGCAAATTTGGAAAGGATCGGACAAAAAATGTGGAAGATTTTTGAAAGTTTTCACAAAATAGGCAAAAACGAATAAACATGCAAAGTTCAACGAGCTCCTGCGGCCATGTTTTTTGACGAATCAAATTTCTTTGAACAACTTTTTCAGGGGAGCCTTCAAAGGTCATCCCTGTGAAATTTTTTGAAAATCTGATGAGCGGTTTCTGACAAGAAGATTTTTTAAGGTTTTTACCATATATGGTCATGGCGGCCATCTTGGTTATGTGATCAAATTTTTTTTAACAATTCTTTTGTCCCATGACCTAGGGATGCTCAACATGAAATTAAGTTGAAATTGGCTCAATGGTTTAGTAGAAGAAGATGTTTACAAATTGTTTACAGACAGACAGACGGACGGACGGACGGACGCCGGACGCTGAGTGATCACAATAGCTCACCCCGAGCTATCGCTCAGGTGAGCTAAAAACTAAACATCGGATATAAATAAGACTTTATCGTTCGTTTGTGACGTGTTGACATATTTGAAAACTAGACGCAACAATAAAATCCCCCGTTTTAGCTCTTGTTTGGACGTGGATCTATGTTTTATCGTCCAATCAATGGGAAACAAATATTTACGAAATACTTAACATTAGTTGCGTAAATCTCTCTGCTGTTTATGAGATGTTTGTCTGGTAAAGTGGCTTTAAGATTAAAAGAATCCGACCAGATACTCTGTGAAAAGTACCTTTCGACATTATATTATATAAAGGTCTGGGTTTATGGTGTATCGTAAATACATGTTTTTTTTTTATGTGAAAAAGCTGCAATGATATCACAGATACAACATATAATAAAGAATGTACTGAACATTGATGGCAGTTAAATGATTTCTCAATTTGAACATTATTTAAAGCCTTTGGGTTCTGTCATTGTGATATAAATTTTGTTTGAAATTTACTGTTTGCGATATTATTTTGTAATACACTGTGATATATGCAAGAGCATTATAGCACATATACATATCAATGTAAATGCATTAACATGCTCCAAACATATTATATGAGTATTTACATGCTCAAGCCATTTCAGCATATTATATAAGTATGTATCTGATTTGTTTTATCGGATTTAAAAGTCCTCACCCTCAATACTTGTTGCTCGTGCAATTGCATAACATTCCATTTGTATTGAACGGTTTTGTGACAAAAGGCGACATAATATTTACTGAATCTCTCTGGAGAAACAATATAAGGTATGGATCACATTTATTGAAGCGGAATGTAGACTGAATGTCTCCAGATATTGGCAAACTGATTTAAAATGAATTCAACATATTTATAGGACAGGAGGCAAATTGCAAATAGGCAAAACACTGCAAAGACCACGTTTCAAATGCCAAATGATGAAAGTTCAATCTTCGAGGATGTGTGAAACATAATCACATTTTATAGGCTATAGTCTTACGTTAATCGAAATAAAACATAATGTGTCCTATTTACTGCCCTGTGTCGTTATAGAGAATGGACTGACTCCCTAAGATATATAGATTTATTACGGTATGGAATACATATACATGGATATCTTAAAGTCATATGTCGACGTGAGACAGATCATACGTAGCAAGTAGCCACACTTGAACGTGCGTTGTTGCACGATATTGCGAAGAAGACATAGCAGTTACTCCTGTGCCGACGTTTGTTGGTCACTTTAGTTAAACAACCCCATGAGGTTAAGGGTCAGGTATGATTGATTAACAATAAAGCAGGGAACCAAAGAGCCAGAGTCACGTGCTGTTACTTCCTCATACATTCTTTACATGGCCTAAATGAAGTAAACGATTGTTTTATGAATGCCATTTAAGGCGCACAAAATTCAGACTCAAACCTCACCCTTTTGATGTTACCTTGAACTAAAATTGGCGTGACGTGTTTATTTTTTTCTGCATATACTCAAGGAGTAAACATCTGAGCTTAGTAACATAAAAATACTTTATTGCGTATATGTTGATGAAGTTGACACGAAAATGGAGGCAAAGAAGATTAATATTTAAGTGTGACCTGAACTTTTACTGTTGTGGAGCAGACATGAATTGACATTAAAGTGTGACATTGACCTTGGGTAGGCGTGATTGCCTCATGTCTTCTGCACGTCGTCGCAATGATATTTGAGAACAGTTTAACGATGAAACTCCTTCAAAGAATATAGAAAATATGAGAGAACACGAATATGTGGTGGACGAAAACAATTGATATAGCCTCCTCATGCTTCGCGACACGAGCTTAAATGTAAATTAAGGAGCAATGAAGCGTACATAAAAGTTGTATCGCGAAAAGATGTCAAAATTATCAAGAGAAGCTCTATTCATCATGACTGTAATAACAAGGTATCTATCAGACGCAAATTCTTCTGGCCTTTACGACTGTCATTCAGTCCAAAACACTCAATGTGTGTACGCCACTCAATGTCTGAACAATACAAACTATTTTCAGAGATTTCTGTTTGCAATAAATCTCTTAAAATAGAATTTGCATCTATTGTTGATTGTTCTGGGACAGCAATTAAACAGTGTTATATGTAGACTCTAAAAAATATTATTTGTGATGTTCAATAAAAGGAAGTTAATCTATAAGAATATACTATGACTGTTGAGTTGCTACTTGTTTGATGAACAATCTGAAAAGTACTATTCATTTTTGTTGGAAAGAAAAAAAACGATCGAAGAGATATCAGCGAAAAATCCGCCTTTCTGTACAAATATTGTATATAAGATCATGAAATGCAGTCCAAAACGATGAATAATTTCCATTCATGAAAATTGCTTTCGTTTGTAAGTTTATAGAAAGGATGAGCGAAATTGAAGTTTTTGACGTCTAACCTAATTTAAGCTACAAGTAGTACATGTGAACAGATACAAATTAAGTATTCCAAATAAATGAAACATCAATTAAATTAAGTTCATCAACTAGTAAACTTATTCTTTAGTGTAAAATGGATCACTGTTAATTAATGTCAATCATTTTGGAAAACATATATTGACGCTCTATACAAAAATCGGGTGTAAGATAATAATAATTGTGTGTACATACAAGATGTATCTTGGACAATTTGATGGTATTGTAAATAATGCATACTACGTTTTATATAAGAGTGTATATACATGTTGGTTTTATATACACCAAAGACACCCAGGACCGGTGCTAGGCACAGGAAACGGACTCGATAGCGTTTCAAATAAGTAGAAAGTACTTTAAATGCAATCGAGATAAAATAAATAGCTTTTCACTATACGTTAGTTCATGAACAGTTTGATAAGCAAAAATTGCATCAATATATTATGTAATAGTTTAATGACTATTGACTGCACATAATGTTTTGTTTGTCATATATGCCAAAAATCAAGCGTCGCCTAAGAGACACACGTTCTGACAATTTTGGCGGACGATACTGATGTGGTCTTTAGATTTAAACTTCAAAATTCAAGCTTATAGATGTCATACAATGTGTGAATCTCTAAGCTATAGTCATTACCTATTAATATGTTCTTATGCGAAGAAGTGTAATCCGTGTATTGATGAGAAAGATCATGATCACAATAATACATTGAATCAACGCAAACCATTATATTTCAACAACACTTAATAGTAATTCTGTGTAATTGCTGCGTCCTTGTCTGTGAAAAAGAAAGTTAAAAAAAAATCCCACCGTCAAGAACTCTTGACATATTAAATTCGAGTATTACCCTCGTGTCAATATCTGTTGAATTCAGTAACAAAACCTCCGTTGTTAAGTGAGCCGAACGTTGCTGTAAAGCATTATTGCTGACCCAGTAAACTAACGACCCAGTTTAAATGTTTCACTTCTCTGAAATACTGACAGACTGGTAGCTACAATTGAACTAATCTGTGCGAACAGAACAAATATTGCCTACCCACTTAATTAAAACGCTTTCCAAGTGATTTGGAAGAGTTTCCGCATTTAGCTTTACTACATAATCGTTCCACTGACTACTATTACAAACATTTTGTTTTGCATAACTTGGCATTCCTTTTTCTTTTCAGCAGAACATACGTTCCTTTGTACATAAGGTAAAAACATATCAACTATTTAGTAAATATTTATTATATTCTTTGTTTATTAATGAACAAATAAAGATGAAATTACCTGTGTAAATAATTATGTGATTGTGATCTTGAAAGTAATATGTAATATTATTATACATTTTACTTGAGTATAAAAACAAAAATTCACGTGTTCACACATTTGAAGTGATATTATATAGTGAGAAACACATTAATCTTTACAAAGGCTAAAACTTAATTAATAATAAAATGTGACGGAATACTCCAGGGTTAACCGTTCACGAATGGGTATGACTAACAATTTATCAAGTGTACAGTGTCAGCGTACATTGTTAAACATTAAGAAATGGTTTAGTTATACGATGAATGAACGGACAGTTATTTGTTATATCAATTATTTTAAACTTAACTGTACAATATAGAGTAGTACTTTCGTACGTAAACATGACGATTAAGGCTATATGGATTAAACATCGTTTTGTGCCCAAATAAAACGATATATAAACACAACATACAAAGTTCATCTATATTTATTTAAAACATTTCGGGATAATTAGAAACATATCGTACGTAATTTCGTTTGCTCATGCTTTCTTTGCAAAAAGCAGAATAAATAACAAAATGACGCTAAATATGCAAGTTTTGCATAAATATTATACATCAGCTGACCTCTCCATACTTTATATTTAAATAAGTCCCGACAAATAAGCATGAACAAACAATACAATAAATTCAACAGTAACAGAGTTCAGGCTATTTTTCGCTTAAGCGGCACACTAAATTAATTTCTCGAAAACTCAACCAAAGATGTATGCCAAATGTCCATATGATAGTTAATTAAGTCATTTAAGCAAAGATAATGTCAAAGATATGTTAATCAAACAACTCTGTTGATGCCAATTAACATTGGGCATATGAACTGAAGAGCCCACCTTTAGCGCTTAATTAACAGGTATTTATCATTAACCCACACTGTTAGATAAGGAATTTAAATTGATGCAAACAGAAACGTTTTATAGAAAGATACAATACAATAGCAAAACTTGAACAAATTCTCACCGAAATCTCAAAACTAGTTTAAATTTGCATATTTTATATGAAGTTAATTGCATTATAGAGCTGTATGTTTTATTGGCTGATATCTTAGGTGCCGATGTGTCTTAACTTCTTTTATCCATGAAGATTCGGAACTCCGTGCAATACGTTTAACACAAACAATTATGCAATTTGCACCACTTGCAACCATCTTATTTTCACACAGGTATATATGTAGAAAATGTATTGCGTTTGATTACGTGTATTTAGCATACATATTATAGTGAGCGATCCCGTCGCCCGATGGTAATTATGTAAAGGTAACAAGTCTGGGAGGTGTATTCATCTTGACATGGCTTGATTGTTATGTCAAAGGAATGTCGGGTATGCAGTGTCAGCGACCTAGTTAGGGCAACAAGGAACATGTGTGGACAAAATGTTTGACCCAAAACTAGCTCTACTTCCTTCTCTACAAAAATGATGTGTAGTTTATTTTAGAAGACTTACAATTTGCATCTTGGCCAAATGTACATGCTTCGATAATGACATCGGTTCTTTTGCGAAACCTACACGGCACTTGAACAATGTTCAACCTACCCAAAACGTTCGCACTACGAATGTTGCTCGATTCAGAAATACAATGTTTAGATATATGGCCCATAGAAGTAGACCTTGGTATAACTGTATACAGAAGTGTACAGACTTATTCATGCCCCAGGCTTGGTTTAGTGTCTAATCAATAAAATCATACCATTGTACCACTATATTTCAGGTTTTCTGATATTCCACACTGTCACAGTATGCCATTTTCAGGAACATGTTAAGAGACATTAAAAGATCAAAGGCAGATATTGAAGGGTCACAGGCAATGTATGACCGTCTAGCAATTATCCGAAGTGCCTTAATTATTCTTAGGGTTAACACTAATGTATGTTTATTTTTTACTTAGATTGTTTTTATTGCCAATTCTTTTGAAATAAAAAAGGGAGAAATCAGTAATTTGAAAAAATATTTCTATCTATTGTAAGACAGGATTAACACAATTATTTCAACTTTATATTTGTTCCTTATCATTCAAATATGTTTGATTGATTAAATGGGTAGCTTTAATTTTTAATAGTATAAATAAAAACAACACAATAGTACGTTCCAGTTTTTTTTATATGATTAAGTGGTAACATTAGAAATGTACCTACCTTTCGAAACGTTAATCCATATGCTGTTTAAATAATGTTGTCGCTTTTTTCTTTAAAAAAAAACTGTTTCTAAAATCGTTACATTTTCAAATCACTGATGTTTTCTACCCACGGATGCTACGATATATCTTTAGCCACTTCTATCAGTTAAACTTTGCGGCCAGACGCTGAAGTTAATAAACTCAAGTTAATAAACGGCTATGGAACGGTAACATTAGTCAGGTGAACAACGCTGAGTTGTTTGAAAACGCCTTATGTCGGTATCTCCGAAACCGTTTATATTTCATAAATCGACGTGTATATCAATGTTTTATACACAAACATTGATTGGTAAATGTTTTGATTCGTATCAAAAACAGACATATCATAGGTATCTAGCCAAGAAAACAATATTTAATATTTGTGTTCCTCTTTGGTCGGTGCAAGTTCAATTACCTATATAATTGAAAACAATACGCGTTGAAAGTAGTGATATTTCAAATCTGTAAAAATCACAGTCGCGCACAGGAATCCCGTTAAAAACAAGGGTTAAGGTCCAAACAGTTCGAAAGTATTTTCTAAGTGCACGTTTACACACCAGAATATTTGATTGTGTTATAAATCACTTCATTCTCGAGAGTATAAAACGTCACGTCCCGGCGCTGTTGTTCTAGGTCCTCGACAATTTATGTGCCTCATTCATTGGTAACCTCATTGCTGACAACGACTTATACCGCATTAATACACTCGGGTTTTTCATTAAGCTGATTATAGGTCATAATTATTCAATAACCTATCGTAATTGAAACAAACCTAGAAAACGTTGAAAGTGTGTCGTCAAGTTTAAATAAGTATATAATGGGAAACATGAACCCAAAGGCGTTTTACCGAAGATATTCACACTCGTGTCATCCGAAGACATAGAGCTACTCGCTCACTGTCATCAGGTCTCAAAACAGGTCAAATCGTTGTATTCAGCAGCTCACATTTTCATGACACGCATCTTTAAATCCGACAGTAGGTGTTTCTTGGTAGATCTCTGGGGGACCCCCCTCCCTTGGATTTCAGCACCGTACCTTGATAAAAATGTTGGTAATGTTTTCCAATAATAGTTAGAGCGCAGGTAATCAGTGGCTATTCGCGTTCACCTTAGCGGCCTTTGCCTATTGGCTTTTGATAACCTGATTGCCGCCACCTTTTTCGCATGTTCACACTTATCATCTAAGACAGTGATGCATAGATATATTTGAATACATACTCGATAACGCATCGGTTAAATACTAATAAAAAGCATCTATTTGCATGTTTTGTTTTAGATTTTTCTCTCAGATGACCTTTCATTGGTTAGAGAATCAGGATTGTATCAGAATGTGTCCAGCATTCTCTGTATTCATGACTACAATACTGTACAGTTCCTCTACTAATATAACTGTTATTATTAAAAGGTCAAAATCATTGTGCAATAACATACATAATATACAATGACAGTAAATAGCCTCCTGGCTTTGGTGTTAGTTTTTTCGTTCGATTTAAATGTTTGGAATATAATCAAACCGTTTGTACCGTGTAAAGATTTCAATGATCAAACTGAAGTACTTTGGTCCAATAAACTTCTTGTAGACATGAAATGCGGTGGTCTTTTTCAGTTAATTTCCGACAGGTTTCTATGTCAGCATTACTGAGGAATGCGTGAACGAATGTGCCAAGGTTACTACACACCACTAAGCTACTAGATTAATGACACTAATCGTATGTGTTAAAATATGCACGCTGTACACTAACATCAGCGATTAATGTTTCAAGAGAAAAAAATTGCATTGCTATTGGATACTTATCTGATTGAATAGAGTGAAGAAAAACAGCTAATGAACTGAGATATCGTACGCTTTGTGTTTACATATATACAACACTATTTTGATAACGGGTATGTTTAATATTATTCAGAGAACTTCCCAGTGTTAAACTTTATAATATATATATTTTATATATATTATAGTAATGTTTAATTTGGTTATGCATCTTAAAGTGTTTAGAACACTGAAGTCTACCTGGATGATGACAGAGAAACAAAGAGTGTTGTTTTCAGATTTTCATAATTTTAAAGGATGTCATTAAACAAAATTATAACTTTACTATAAGGAATATTTTAATATGTATAATAACAAGGAGAAATACTAAACAAACAAGTAAGCCATTTCTGGGGATCGAACCCGTAATACGACATTTTCCGCTTTTATGGTATGTTTCGTTTAAGTATCTTCTTAGCAAAAATCCATTTCAGGCGGAAAGTGTCGTCCCTGATTAGCCTGTGCGGACTGCACACGGAACAGGCTAATCAGGGATGACTTTTTACGTATATGCTTTAAGACCAGTTATCCCAGAGCGCGGTTACATTGTAACTTGATATATATTTCAAGAAGAACACAAACAAGCTGACGACTTATCAATTTGTATTGCTCATTGCATGTTCTTTAATTCAGACGGAACCTCAATTCAACAAATCAATTAATCGGGACACTTGCCAATGTTTGGTTTTTATGAAGAATACTATATTTTATGCCTGATATGNGGGGGGGGGGGGGGCACTTTTTATTATATCGAAAAAAAAAGGGATTGAACGTTAATATAAACGAGATATAAGCGTAAAAAACAATCATTAAACATTTACTTTTTACAACAGGATAAATTAAAAATTATTCCGTTTTGTCCAAAATTGAAAAAAAATGTTTCGGATCTGTACATTCTCGTGGTAGTTATAATATTTGCGAGGAAATAGTAATACTGAACATTTAACATGCTATTAAATATCCATTATATGCATCTTTTGACGATTTAAACACCTGAAAATTACAAAGCGTTACAAACGCAAAACGATTGAATAATTTGGAAAGTTCTGTTGTTATCGTTATATTTTGTTACATTACGAGGATTGCTCGAAGGGTCAGTGGTTCCAGCCTCGGTGTGGATGACTTTTTTTTCGTTCGTTCCTTTTTTTTTTCTTGTTTTATACTGGAGCTATTTAGTTCCGATGCTTATATTTATCAATTTAAAGCATACAATGACAACCTTCAAAACATGCCAACATATGTGTCCCTTTAGACAATACAATAGTGTTATGTAAAGTTATGGCACCACGTTACGTTTATTCTCAGTCATTTACACGAATGTAATGGGTGAAACAATCAAACATCAAATGTATTTGTGTTGCCTTAAATATATACTCATATCATATTTATACATATTTATTCGTCGTAGCTTTGTCCAAGATTTCTTGCAATAAGTATGGAACAGAAAATATTTCTAACAATAAACTTGAGCAAATTTCGTAATGAAGGAAAGATACGACAATTGTTAAATGTATTTAACTAACCGCTGAATGAATATTTAATTGAATGTATTGTTTTCTAGCCTAGCTCATATTATGTCATTTCTTTAATGCTGTTTTGAACTTTTGTCCTTTTACAGAGAACTTGAATGAATATATTATAATCCTATTTCATTAGAAATGAGATAGTAATTATGGTAATTATTATAGAGAAATTACTCTACTTAGTTGTTAATGAAAATATTTTCCTTCAGTTGTAAATTTTAGTTTAGAAACATGTTGTAAAAAGTAAAATGTTAGTTTGGATACCCAATTGGTATTTAGACATGAACAACAACATTAACGCCATATATAATAATAAATATTATATACGTTGATATGATACAATACTTTGATATTCAAAACAGAAATGCAGTATTGCTCAAACAAAATTCAGTGCGGTAAAAAAGGCAAATTTTTGAGAATAATTAAAAAATATGTACCAAAATATTAAGTCTTATGTTAAGCATTTGTTGTCCTATTCAATCATTTTAACTATGTTGTGGGTTGACGTCAAGACGAAGCTATGGCCACTTTGCTATTTTCTCTATTTGATGAGGATGAAGAACTGTTTTTGCAGAACGAAAGCACATTAGGTTTGAGTATTGATTACATTCTTATTATAGTGTTACTATTTGCTTACGATACATTGTACGGCTATAATTGGTAAATCTCTTGACAAAGTTTAAAACCTTACATTGTTCCCCCACATATTATAATTGTTGGTAATTACTTGAATGATGCGCTGAGCACTTCATGGAAAGTAAATACTTAAACTAAACATACGGTATTTTCAAAACGCGGTATTCTATTGACATCTGAGAAATGGACATTTGCTGGTCAGCACTTTGAAGTTGAAAATGATTTCAGTTATCAGGGATTTATCTTCATTAAATAGGGAATATTCATCTAAAATAAGAACGCTTATGTGGTAAAGCACTTAAGGCAGTGAATATTTTATTAAATATATGTATCAGTTTAAGCCCAAAACACAATGACTACCGATCAATGCGGCTGTGTGATATACTTTAAATTAAGCATGTGAGGTATGGGGAAATCCAAAACCAAAAAATAATGGAAGCGTACATGCACTTAATGTTCTACACATTTCTTTGAAAGGTTAAACCAATATATGTAATGCTGTAGTTTATGGCGCATAAGGTAGTTACCCGCTCTTTGTTCGTCAATAATTGTTAAAACAAAACTGTAAACAAATAATTATAAAATCAATTTAACAGCAAAGTTTTTATGATTAAAATAATTAATATTAATAGAAAGCTATTAAACATTTACGGTTTTATCTTTTGTGTTAAAAAATCATAGCTCTGTCGATTGTGTTACATTTACAGCGCATTTTTTAAACCGTTGTAATTGATACATATAAACTGGAACGATATAGCACTGCTGTTAATAGTTCTGTGTTAGACATGTTAGGTGTATATTAGCCTTTTGTATTACGATTAACAACTTAAACATCTTATAAGAATTTACGTTTTTTAAGCTAAGAACTTCGGCTATGCCACTGATAATTCAAACTGGACGATATGCTGGTCAGAATAACCCAAGAAACGAACGATATTGTCGTTGTTGCAATGACTAAGCTATCGAAGATGAATTTCACTTTGCGTGAAAATGTTCTTCGTGCATTGTGATTAGACAAAACTATTTTACAAGATGTTATTTAAAACGGTCTTCTGTTTACTAATTCCACCAATCGTTAAATACAACTGATAGATGTGCAAATGTGATTGAGGCATACGTGATGTTTTCTATTACCGATGCTTGTTATTATATCATACATCTGAAACCACTTTAATCTGCTGCTTTGTTGCTGCCAGACGCCAATGTTGATAAACCTAAGTTAATGAATAGACATGTAACAATAACGTATGTCAGAACAATATTGGGTGTCTAGAATAAACTTCAGGCGGTATAAGGCGAAGAAAATGCTGTACTATTTTTACGCGAAATATTTAGAAGTACGTGGTTTGCAAATAAAAACATGTTATTCGCTAAAAAAACATAAAAAAAACATCATAACAGTAACCCTTTTGATGTATTCCTCATTCAAAATGTCTGTCTATGTTCACGTTTAATCTACCAGTACCAGTAAAAGTATGTTTAGCTTGCATGTGTTTCGATTTATCTATTTTCAGAATAATGCATTAAATACATCAAGATTTTAACAATATCTGTAATCCGAATACATACATGGAATACCTCCAGATTGTCACCATTTCTGTTGTCCGAATAAATGAATTCAACAGATGCAGATTTTTCATCAGCATGACACAATAATAATTTATAAAACCAAGTAAGAAAATTCTACGAAATACTTTTATCTGGGTAATGAGTTTGCCAATTAGTATTGATATAACTATTATTGTGATTGATAATACACAGTATAACGTAAATTTATATGTATATCATGCAATAATATTCGTTAAAATAAAAATATAATCATGGCCAGATATTCTGTGTATCATGTACCTATGTTGGCAAAGTGTTATCTTATTAGTGTAAACAATCATAGAATACTTTTTCAAGTGGTTTTTGACGGCGTAGAAATCATTTTTTTAAATGTTGTTTTGCAGGTATTTGTATTGAACTGTTTATTTCCAAGTTGCATACATAATTGCGAAATTAACAGTCAGCAAAGGTAAATAGTGAGGATAGACACACACATCACAAGTAGTTGGAAAACGCTTTTAAAGCAAATTGAATGTGAGCGTTTGGTCAGAATCTCTTCATTATGTTATACATGCCCGCCGATATTCCAGAAAGGTGTTTTACTCTGGTAAATGTATAAGTAGGTTAACGGTTTCCAGTGTGCAGTTGAGAAGTAGTTAGTAGCGCAAATTGATGCTATAAAATTGTTTGAAAACATTTTTAAAATCGTTTGGCCATATATATGATAAATAAATTCTTTGAGACCATAGAAAAGCTTTCTCAGACAAATTGTCAATTGTTTGAAAGCAGAAGATTTACGAGGAATGTATTTTATGCAACCCGCTTCAAAACAACCCACGATTTACTAAACGCAGAAATACCTGCATCTGGAAGCTAATTGAACGAGAACATTAATATTTTAAAGTGCTGAATATAGTTGTGGGTATTTGAAGAAAATAAGTGAACATCCTTAACAATCAACAAACAGACTGCGCATAAAAAACAACAAGATATTTCAATGGTGAAATGTGAAAAAAGTATTGTATTAATCTACGCTTATATGTAAACACTAATGTTGTACTAGATGTGTTCATTACCGTTATTGAAATAGGATTATAGAATTATAATATATCTACGGCTATTGTACTCAGATATGAATATCCTCTGTACATGGGCAGTTCTCCTTGTGTTGATAGTGTAACAGCATACAACATTTAAATATGTCTACCCAGTTTACCTTAGTAGTGTCGTTCGGCATTAATGGGTCATTAATTAAAATTATATCTACTAATGAAAGTACTGGAAATGAACCTGCACATAAATGAGAACGATTGTCGGGATTTACATATAAATAAAAGTGATGATAATAGGCGACATAAACGAAAAACATGTGTTTTAGTTCATGTCACACTGCTGTCACACAAAATTGCACAATTGTTATGTTATACAGGACAACCGACTGCAATAACAATTTACTCAAGAATTAGCGTCGTTATGCAAATTGTTAATTTGTGTATCCCTTAAATTAAAAATACATTAGTATAAATTAGTTGAATTGAGCAGAAGTTTTAAGAATTACCAGACATACGTATATACATTTTTATGTCAACATATGGCTTTGACACCTGAAACAAAATTCGACTTAAATGACAACTATGTTTCCGAAAAGCCTATTAAAATACACATGTCCAACAGGTATTACGAGAACTTTACTTACCATACGTTTTTACTTTTCGATTGGCCGACAGTTAAAGCCGTTACAAGTTTGTGGTTTAAATGTCGCGCCGGCATATACAATAATATGCGCTTGATATATCAGGGTATGCGAGATATTATAATAATATTCGCATTTTATAAGAATACATGACGTGTATTTGTTTGTCTTGTCTAGAACATTTGTTTTGCGACTCAGTGTTTGGCAATTTGTTCATTTTTATGATAATAGGACGAAACACTGTGGTAATGTTTCTCTCCCACTTGTGCTGACGACTTAATTCCAAAAATATCGAATTATCTGTGTCGCGTTCTGAGAAAACTGGGCAAAATGCATGTGCGTAAATTGTCATCCCAGATAAGCCTGTTCAGTTCGCTCAGGCTAATCAGGGACGAGAATTTCCGCTTTTATGGAATGTTTCGTTTAAATGATGTCTGTTCTTAGCGAAAATCCAGTTAAGGCGGAAAGTGTCGTCCCTGCTTAGCCTGTGCGGACTGCACAGGCTAATCTGGGATGACACTTAACGCACATTTATTTTGTCCAGTTTTCTCAAAACACGACTCATATATGTATAGAATACGCTGAGAAATTCTCTGGCACACATTATACGAGAAATTATGTTGTAAGACTAATGCGATGGAAAGCATTTATTTCATTCACCAGACCCTTAATACTTTGCTATTAGCTGAGAATTAATGTGCGGCTCACCCGTTTAATTTGATTCATGAGGTATCTGTTTATCCTGTTTGATCTTTGGCAGACGTGATGCTACATATTATGTGTGATGCGTCATGAAACTCAGTGCAAATATACGCCTAAACAATATTTCAAGTGAAAGTTCCTATCGAAATAGTTTTTCTGGTATTTTTTCTTCAATGGTAAAATAATATCATGAATTGGAATAAAAGAACTACAACCCTGTATTTACAATATTAACAAGAATATTTTATGATTGGTCATACAGTGTAAAACATGCTTATTGGTGTAAATATTCTAAATGTGGCGGCCGTTGTGCATAAACAACTGATTTGTTCATCATATGCCTAGAAGCATAATTCAATGGCATGCATCTACTACGCAACAGTGATCCCCATTCAAACAACAACTTATATAATGTGCAAAGTAGTTCGCGTATATTTCTTTCAATAAGACTATACCATAACAAAAAAATATATGCTTTCATGTTACACTTGAGTTCTTGCATGCAAGTCATTGCTACTTTACGTTAATGTGTACGTGTCATTATATAAACAAAATATGAGGAAGGTTCTTCTTTAAATGAACTATAGTTCCACACTTTCTTCTTTTTTGCAAACATGCTGATTGTCGGTTACAGTTTCGAAGCCAAAATACATTTTCGTCGTATAACATAAAGCAAACAATTCACTGACGTAATATGAAATCCAAATATAGTAGAGGCTCAATTTATCAAAGCAGTCTCACTAAATGTCACATTCGGTCCATTGTTTATGTGTAAAAACAAACAAAAATTATTTACGTCACAGCTGTAATGTAACTTCCAAGCACACGAAATCATAAATTATTTGCCAAACGAATAAACATGACAAGAAAATGCATCCAACAGTATTTGCAGTCGGAACATCACGTTAAAAGATGTATTTGTATGTATGTACTTGGCAACAAGACGGGATAACGTTTGTTATGGGCGGGTAGAATGATTTACTTAGTGCAACACAAAGTACGGCTCATCTTTAACAATGTTAAACTAGTTCCAAGTTTTGCACTTTTATAATTGGCGATAGTTCTTTAAAGGACGAAAAACATATTGTTGCCATAAATTTGATGATAAGGGTTTCCGATTGTTATATACTAACAGATGTTTCAATATCTTAAGGTATAAAATATACAAATTATTGTAAAGCTCCGTTAGCAAAAGTCACGGCATGGACGGGTTGTTTAGACGTATCATTAAAACAAGACACTTTTGTAAAGTTACTTCACAGATGCAAACCGATATAAAAACGTACTCAACGAATACATTGGCCAGAACAACTCAAACTGTTGTATTATTTTATAATTATTGCAAAACAACCACGATAACAAAAACTGATGTGACATAAACAAGGAACCCATTGTACGGATAGAACATTCCTCTTGAACCATGACTTCCACTCCAGGCTAAATGATATCTATCGCGATAAGTGCAAACTATTTTCAGCATTCTGTTAATAAAAACACTCATCTTTCCAATAAATGGGTCAAGTGGCCCATTTCATATCCGAAAAAAAGGTTCGCCTTCGTAAAATTTGATCACAAATACAGGTATCGCAACACATTGTATGAAATTAACCATGCAAACCCACGTGTTGTTGTAATAAATCATGGATACATTCATAGGGTTGTATGCAAAAGCACACGCCAGTTATTAAATTGATATCTTACATAGTGTGCATTTAACTGATAAAACATATGGCGAATCGATAGAAACAGATACATATTTTAAAGAAGGTAATGCTCGATTAATTCTGGATCGACATTTCTATTTGTTCATGTGTGCTGTCATAAATCAATTTATAATAACATAATAATGAGTATACGTTTATTTTGTTTATTCTGATTTTACAATAAGTGTTGATACTGAACAGGATACAGATACTGTCGACGATACAGCTTTTGCTTTCACATATAAAATAAGTATTTTATTTAAATAAATTAAACTCCTTTGGTTAACACGCATTCGTTGTTAGTTTTGTTATTAAAATATAAGCTTAGCATAATCGTTCAACGTTAAGACTGTGGCAAGTTATACCAATCGTTTACACCATTGTGAGCTATGTATAATTAAGTTATATTTATTTGATCAAATTCGGACAATGTGGCTGCAGGACACGCACAATCAGTGTAACACGCCTCTGTGAACAAGTAGATGGTTTCGGTTGAAGCCTCGATCTTAATATGGTTACATTATTAGACACAGATTTTCTGTACTTTTGGATGTGTTCCCATTTCTGGATAAAAGGAATGAAATATTTTTCTTTTAGGAATTTACGCACTTGAGACTGCATTATGTGAGAGCTCGGAAAATCAGGGCAAGACTCTCTTTTTGGGTGCTGTACATTTCAGGGGGTTGTCGGGTTGCACACTTGCACACAGTTTTGTGTGCAATACTCCAAAGTGCAGTAAGGTAATTGGTATTTTCCCCAAAATAAATTTATATATGAAAAGAATGTATTTTCACATTTTCCCATCAGATAAGTATCTAATAACAATGCTTAATTGATTAAATCGTTAAAAAATACAATGCCAAACGTTCGTTTTTCGATACACGCCGCCAGTCATCCATTGGCATTCGAACTAACAAATATAGCCTATATCAATGGACTTGTAATTACACTATAGCGGTCCTTCATGTACATTTCATTCAAAACGATTTTACTGCAACTGCTAAGTGTCTTCGGCAAAACTTTTTGTTATTTTGAATATAAAACGGCTTTGAGAGTTTATATAAACGAGATATAAGTGCTGGGGTTTGCGAACAATACAACGTTGCATTTTATTCACCATAAAAATTATTGCTTACCTCTGCACCACACAAGGTCTCCTTAATATTGGCAATAATTTATAACCGACCTACACTAACGTGTGTCAATACCCCAATCATTCAATATCAGCGATATTACCTTCTTCAATCAAGTTCTCACCTTGGTTAGATCTTAACGGAAAACACCCACTGTATATCTTCAAAGATCATAAGGGTTATCTTGAGAACTATAGATATATGAGAGGCAT
This sequence comes from Dreissena rostriformis, assembly GCA_007657795.1. Classification (NCBI taxonomy): domain Eukaryota; kingdom Metazoa; phylum Mollusca; class Bivalvia; order Myida; family Dreissenidae; genus Dreissena; species Dreissena rostriformis. The sequence goes on along the minus strand of VMBQ01005106.1, from coordinate 43,801 downwards.
GTTTATAGAAATTTAACCTCATTAAAGGTAATATCATTTTTATAGGAGGAGGAAATATTTATTCAAACCACATTCTAGTCCGAATAATGATTACAAGCGTTCAGTTGATGTGCAATACATACACTTGTTGCATAAACTTGTATGTGTACTAAAAATTTTATATTGAAATGCTTTCATGTTCAAGATATATTGCAATTTATGTTTTATCATTTAGTTGCCAGAGACGAGGCTTCTTAGCCAAAGTGTAAACTGTTCACAAGCCGCAAATTTATAAGCGATGTCCTATTTTCAAGCCGATCTATTAAGCAATCGAATCTTAACGAAGAAAGTTATTCAAACATCTTTAAAATGAACCAAGGAAACGATTAGACAATACAATAATGTGATGAGGAACTATGGCGTACTGAACCATAACGTTTATTCTCCGTCATTTACTCGATTGCGATGGATGAAACGACTCACCCAATTTGTTCGTGTTTCCATATTTTATTTTTTTTAATTTATAATATTTACACATATTGCTTCATCGTAGCTTTGATTTTGATTTCTTGCAATAATTATGCAACGGAAAATGGTTCTTACAATATAAAAAAATAATTTAATGAAAATTATCGTATTAAAATAACCGTTGATCATATATTTATTTGAATGTATTGCTATTTTATCGTTCCATCATAATTTGTGAAATGTTGTTTTGAACTCTGGTCATTTTCCAGAGAACTGTCGGGATGTATTACATGCCCTGAAATTGGGATTAGGAGTGGGAATACATCAGAAATACAATATTTTGTAGTACCTTAATGTTATTTCGGATTCCCTATTTAGAAAAGAGCGCTCAACATAAACGCTTTATACATTCTAAAGTCCTTGGTTTAAACAATATCTCAACACAAATATTGCTAAAATCTTCAAACGATCATGTACTGTATACACGACAATTTAATAAAAATTATTAAAAATGTTTACCAAAATGGTAGGTCTTAGATTAAGCATTTTTTCTTCTGATTCTGAATATTTTAAATACGATGTGCTTGCTAACGTCAAGGTTAAGTTATGTCCACTTTGGTTTTTTCTTTATTTGAATAGCGAAAGTACTCCGGTTTTATTATTTATGACATTGTACTTGTGTTGTTACAATTTGGCGACGATATGTCAATACTACGTTAACCTCATGAAGAAGTGTAAAATCATTTAGATCATTTATCCACGTATTATAATTGCTGAGGATTAAAGGTAAATACTAAGACTAAATTTATGGTATTTCGAAAACGACGTATACTTATTCCATTTGAGAAATGGACATAAGATGGTCAACAAATAAAATTTGTAAAGGATTTCCATTATTTTGGGACTGTTTTTAGTTTAATAGGGAATTCTAAAACAAGAACGCTGATGTGTAAAAATGCTTTTGGCAATACATATTTTATTTCAAAATGTAAGCATCTTTTTGACCTTATGCCAAAACCGCAATACCGACAGGTCAATGTCTCTGTGAGATCTGTTTTGAATTATGAATGTGTGGTATGGAAAAATACACAATCCAAAGAATTAGAAAGCGTGCATGTGCCTAAAGTTCTGCAAACGAATTTGATAGTTTAAACCAAATGTATTCTATGACGAATTAGGTAGACATCTACTCTTTGTTTGTCGATAGGTAATCATCATTAAATAATGGTTTCAAGTAAACCAAACTTAAAACATTATTGTAAAATAAATTTATAAACAAAGTTTAAACGATTGCAATAAAAGACATGCCAACATAGTTTATAATATAAGAAAGCTATAAGACACTTACGATTTGTCTTTTGTGTTAAATAATCCAAGCTTTGTCGATATTGTAACATGTATAGCTCATGTTTACACCGTTGTTATTGATACATATACACGTGAGTGGTATGGCGTTGTTGTTAACAGTTCTGTAAAATATATTTATCGTGTATTTATACCTGTTTTAATTAGGATTTGCTACCTTAACAACTAAGAACGTATGTCACTAAGCTAAGAATTCCGGCACTGCCAATGAGAATTTAAACTGGAAGAACCACAGCGTAACGACAACGCGATCCGTATACACCTTAAGATGAATATCCATTAAAAAAGAAAATTGAATGTATATTTTATAAAATCAAACACAGTTATCAATATGCTGATTGCTAATACACGCTATAACGTACATGTTTTTGTAAAGTATAAAATAATATTCGCTAAAATATAATTAGTCTATGGGGAATTAACATGTAATTATTGGTGAAGCTTATGTACGCTTACTTATGTTGCACAACATGTAAATACTTGTATTAAGATGTTCAATGTTCATGTATTTACGTGTTCAATTTTTTTGACCTAGTATATTTAATCATGAAAGGCTCTCTCATATGGGTTTTGAAGGCGTAGAAATTATTATTTGAAAATGAGTTTTGCAGAGTAGTATAATATTAACACTGACGTGTGTTCATTTGCAATTTGAATACGTTATCGAATAATTAACACGCAAACAGCTAATTTATTATAAATTAAAATAGTAAGAGAAGGTGAATGGTGATGATAGACACGCACATCACAAGTCGGAAACGCTTCTTAAGGAAATTGAATGTGAGCGTTTGGTCAGAATCACTTCACGATGTTATACATGCCCTCCGATTTTCCAGAATCGTTTTATCTCTCGTAAATGTATATTTAGGTAAACAGTTAACGATTTTCAGTGCGAAGTTGATAAGTAAGAAGTAAGGCAAATTGTAGCCATAGGATTGTTTGAACACAGTTTACGAATAATTGGTCCATATATATGAGGAACGAATTCTTAGAAACCATAGACAAGCCTTCCAGACAAAGTTTAAATTGTTTGTATGCTGAAGATTTACGAGGAATGTCTTTTATGCAAACCTGTGCAAAACTACCCAAGATTCGCTAAACGCAAAAATAACTGCAGCTGGAGGCTAATTGAACGTATATGTTTTATAACGAAACATTTTGTTTTAAAGTGCCGAATATATTTGTAGGTATTTGAAGACAAAACGTTAACACCCTTAACAATCAACAAACAATATACACATTCAAACTAGATATTTTAAATTGTGCAATGCGAACATTAAAGTATTGCATTAATATAAACAATTATTTTCACACTAATGTTCTACTTCAATGAAAGTAACGTAGTCATTATCATATTTGGTGATTATCGTTATTAGTTTGAAAATATGAATATAGCATTATAAAATTGTAATATTTGTATGACTAATATACTCTAATATGAATGTAGTCCGTCGTTATATGGGCAGTCTGTCTTGTTTTGAGTGCGTATCACCATATTAACATTTAATATGTCTACAGTGTTTACATTTGAAGTGTAATTCAAGAGACCATTAATTTAAATAATGTTGGAAAATGAAAATAATGGACTTGAACCTGCAAGTAGTTGGGACCAGATGTCGGGATTTACATATAAATAGAGTGATAACCATAAGCGACACATACGAAAAACGTTTAATTTCAAGTCTCATTGGTATAATATACATTTTTCAATTGTTTGTACTACAAGGCAACTGACTGCAATTAAGATTTACATAAGAATGTCGTTATGCAAATTGTTAATTTGTTCCTTTCACACACAACTCAAGTATAATAATTTAGTTGAATTGACCAGCAGAGTTTATGTATAAGCAGACATACGTATATTCATATTAATGTCAACATAACATGAAAATACATAGTACATAGATATTTATAATGTTATACTATTGGTTTCTTTATGCCCTACTTATACAAGCACTTAATTGAGCAAAACAAACTTTGGCTATTGTTTATTAATATGATACGCGTTTTGCGTCGATTTTAAAACTCAATGTCGAACAATGAAATACGGCTTTGAAACCACAAACAACATTCGAGTAAAACGACAATAACGTTTTCAACAATCTTTGCCATCAATAAAAGACCAAACACTGTGTTAAGTTTTCTTAGCAGATGAATATTTTCTTTGTGTTTATGCGTTGTCATGCGTGATGTTAATGTCCGAAATCATTCCAAAACTATTTTATCTATGAAGAATACGCTGGGAACTTTTCTGACATACATAAAACGAGAAATTATGTTGTACGACTGATGCGATGGTAAGCATTTATCTCATTCACCAGACCCATTAGAATTTGCCGTTAGCTGATAATTAATGTTCGTAAACCCATTTAATTTGATTCATTAGGTAAATGTTATTATCCTGTTTGTTCTTTGGCAAACGTAATGCTACATAGTATGTTTGATGCGTCATGAAACTAAGTGCAAATATACGCCTTAACAAAATATAAGTAAAAGTTGCCCTCGAAATAGTTTTTTTTTCATTATATATTTCTTATATGGTAAAAGCATACCCTAAATTTGAATATACGAACTATAAAACTGTATAATATTTTATGTTTGGTCATACAGTCTAACACATGATTATTAATGTTCAAATTTTCAATGATGCGACCATTATGCATATACAACTTATTTGTGCATCATATGCTTAAATGCATAATGAAATGACATTCATCCACTGTGGAACAGAGATCCCAGATTCAAGGAACGAATTATATTATAATACAATAATACAATATATTTCGTATGTATTACTTTCAATGAGACTACAGCACAACAAAGAAATATATGCTTTACCCATGTATGCCTAGCGTCTAGAAAAAAGGCCTTGGCAAACAGCGTAGACCCAGATGAGACGCCGCATGATGCGGCGTCTCATCAGGGTCTGCTCTGTTTGCTTAAAGGAATTTCTGTAATAAATATTCTAAATATAGAAATATATATACTAGACATCCCTAATTTTGGAAATACATTGATATATTTAGAAGGATGGGAGAGTCCACTCGGCATAAATGGGTTAAAAATTACAACTGAGAGTTTTTGCAAGAAAGAATTGCTTCGTTGAGTTAAGGTGTCCGCCTACACAAAAAATCATTGACAAACTATCTGGACGGTTCTGCTTTGAATGAAATAAACTTAATTTCTTAACTTTTTGATGGAAATGTTCTGATTGCCGGTTTCAGCATCGTAGCAGAATTATTTTTTCATCGTGTAAAATAAAGCAAACAATGTACACACACAATATGAAATTTAACTTCTGTAGAGACTCAATTTATCAAAACAATCTCACTAAATAACACATTTGGTCCGTTATTTATGTATAAAATACAAACACAGAAAAGATTTACGTCACATCTGTAATGCAACTTCACAAGTCATTTTCAAAAAGCGTAAACATGACAAGAAAGTGCATCCAACAGTATTTGCAGTCACTACATCACGTGAAAAGATGTAATTATATGAATGTACTTGGCAACAAGACGGAATTATAATGTTTGTTATGGGTGGGTAGAATGTTTTACGTAGTGCAACACAATGTACGGTACATCTTAAAAATGTTGCCTTCGTAAAATTTGATCGCAAATACAGGTATCCCAAGACATTGTAGGAAATAAACCGTTAAAACCCACGTGTTGTTTCAATAAATCATGGATACATTCATAGGGTTGTATGCAAAAGCACATGCCAGTTATTAAATTGTTATCTTACATATTGTGCATTAAACTGATAAAACAGATGGCGAATCCATAGAAACAGATATATATTTTGGAGAAGGTCGTGCTCGATTAATTTTGGATCGACCTTACTATTTGTTCATGTTTGCTGTCATTAATCAACTAATAATAACATATTAATAATAATATATGAAATGAAGTTGTTTTGTTGTTTTGTTTTCGTATTAGACAATACTTGTTGATACTGAACAGGATAAATATACTTTTCAAGATATCGGTATTGCTTCTACTTATAAAAGAAGTAGTCTACTTAAATCAATTTTACTCAATCACATATATTGATCGCATTTTAATTATAATAAAGGCATAATGCACAATGGTGCAGCGAATCTTGTTTTATTTTTAGTACGTTCGTTATATTAATTTCTATGGTACACACACATTAATTCCCAAAACTGGTTTTGTTATTAAAATATAAGCTAAGCATAATCGTTCAACGTTAATACTGTGGCAAGTGATACCAATCTTTTACACCAGTGTGAGCTATGTATGATTAAGTTATATTTATTTTATCAAATTCGGACCATGCGGCTGCAGGACACGCACAATCAGTGTAACACGCCTCTGTGAACAAGTAGTTCGTGCTGGTCTCGTTTGAAGCCTCGATCTAAATATGGTTAAATGATAGGACAACGGATTTCCTGTACTTTGGGATGTGTGCACATTTCTGGACAAAAGTCATGAAAGATTTTTCTTTTAGGGTTTAAAGCACTTGAGACTGCATTATGTGAGAACTCGGCAAATCAGGGCATGGATCTCTTTACGGTGCTGTACATTTCAAGGGATATTCGGGTTGCACATTTGCACATTTGCACACAGTATTGACGCTCAACATTAACGCTTTATACATTCTAAAGTCCTTGGTTTAAAAAATATCTACATACAAAAATTGTTAAAATGTTCAAATAATCAAGTACTGTAATACTGACAATTTAATAAGAATTATTAAAAATGTTTACCAAAATGGTAGGTCTTAGATTAAGCATTTTTTCTTCTGATTCTAAATAGTTTAAATACGATATGCTTGCTAACGTCAAGGTTAAGTTATGTCCACTTTGGTATTTTCTTTATTTGAATAGCGAAAGTACTTCCGGTTTTATTATTTATGACATTGTACTTATGTTGTTACAATTTGGCGACGATATGTCAATACTAGGTTAACCTCATGAAGAAGTGTAAAATCATTTAGATCTTTTATCCATGTATTATAATTGCTGGGGATTAAAAGTAAATACTAAGACTAAATTTATGGTATTTCGAAAACGACTTATACTTATTCCATTTGAGAAATGGACATAAGATGGTCAACAAATATTTTTTTTTAAAGCATTTCAATTATTTTAGGACTGTTTTTAGTTTAAAAGGAATTCTAAAACAAGAACGCTGATGTATAAAGATGCTTTTGGCTATACATATTTTATTTCAAAATGTAAGCAGCTTTTTGACCTTATGCCAAAACCGCAATACCGACAGGTCAATGTTTCTGTGAGATCTGTTTTGAATTATGAATGTGAGGTATGGAAAAATACACAATCCAAAGAATTAGAGAGCGTGCATGTGCCTAAAGTTCTGCAAGAGAATTTGAAAGGTTAAACCAAATGTATTCGATGACGAATTAGATAGACATCTACTCTTTGTCGATATGTAATCATCATTAAATTATGGTTTGAAGTAAGCCAAACTTAAAACATTATTGTAAAATAAGTTTATCAACAAAGTTTAAACGATTGCAATAAAAGACATGCCAACATAGTTTGTAATATAAGAAAGCTATTAGACACTTACGATTTGTCTTTTGTGTTAAATAATCCAAGCTTGGTCGATATTGTAACATGTATAGCTCATGTTTACACCGTTGTTATTGATACATATACACGTGATTGGTATGTCGTTGTTGTTAACAGTTCTGTAAAATATATTTATCGTGTATTTATACCTGTTTTAGTTCTGTAAAATATATTTATCGTGTATTTATACCTGTTTTAATTTGGATTTACTACCTTAACAACTAAGAACGTATGTCACTAAGCTAAGAATTCCGGCACTGCCACTGAGAATTTAAACTGGAAGAACCACAGCGTAACGACAACGCGATCCGTATACACCTTAAGATGCATCTCCATTAAAAAAGAAAATTGAATGTATATTTTATAAAATCAAATACAGTTATCAATATGCTGATTGCTAATACACGTTATAACGTACATGTTGTTGTAATGTATAAAATAATATTCGCTAAAATATAATTAGTCTAGGGGAATTAACATGTAATTATTGGTGAAGCTTATGAACGCTTATTTATGTTGCACAACATGTAAATACTTGTATTAAGATGTTCAATGTTCATGTATTTACGTGTTCAAATTGTTTTTAACCTAGTATACTTAATCATGAAAGGCTCTCTCATATGGGTTTTGAAGGCGTAGAAATTATAGTTTGAAATTGTGTTTTGCAGAGTAGTATAATATTAACACTGACGTGTGTTCATTTGCAATTTGAATACACCATCGAATAATTAACACGCAAACAGCTAATTTATTATAAATTAAAATAGTCAGAAAATGTGAATGGTGATGATATACACGCACATCACAAGTCGGAAACGCGTCTTAAGGAAATTGAATGTGAGCGTTTGGTGATAATCACTTCACGATGTTATACATGCCCTCCGATTTTCCAGAATCGTTTTATCTCTCGTAAATGTATATTTAGGTTAACATTTAACGATTTTCAGTACGAAGTTGATAAGCAAGAAGTATCGCAAATTGTAGCCATAAGATTGTTTGAACACAGTTTACAAATAATTGGTCCATATATATGAGGAACGAATTCTTAGAAACCATAGACAAGCCTTCCAGACAAAGTTTAAATTGTTTGTATGCTGAAGATTAACGAGGAATGTCTTTTCTGCAAACCTGTGCAAAACAACCCAAGATTTGCTAAACGCAAAAATAACTGCAGCTGGAAGCTAATTGAACGTGAACATTAACGTTTAAAAGTGCCGAATATAGTTGTAGCTATTTGAAGAAAAACGTTAACACCCTTACAAATCAACAAACAATATACACATTCAAACTAGATATTTTAAATTGTGCAATGCGAACATTTAAGTATTGCATTAATTTACACAATTATTTTTACACTAATGTTCTACTTCAATGAAAGTAACGTAGTCATTATCAGATTTGGTGATAATCGTTATTAGTTTGAAAATATGAATACAGCATTATAAAATTGTAATATTTCTATGACTAATATACTCTAATATGAATTTAATCTGTATATGGGCAGTCTGTCTTGTTGTGACAGTGTATCACCATATAAACATTAAATATGTCTACAGTGTTTACCTTTGAAGTGTCATTCAAGAGACCATTAATTTAAATAATGTTGAAAAATGAAAATAATAAACTTGACCCTGCAAGTAGTTGAGACCAGATGTCGGGTTTACATATAAATAGAGTGATAACAATAAGCGACACATACGAAAACGTGTGTTTCATTTGAAGTCTCACTTTTATAATGTCAGTTGTTCCATTGTTACAATACAAGACCATTGACCTCAGTATAGATTTACACAATAATTATCGTCGTTATGCAAATTGTTAATTTGAATATATCTTTAATGTAAAAATATTTTAGTATTTAATAGTACTAGTTAAATTAAGCAGCATATTAAATGATATATCGGACATACTTATATACATGTGTTATTTAAATGTTTAAAAATAAATAAATATATATATAAAGCACTAATTGTTAATAATGTGCCGCGAACTTCTCTGATACATTTAATACGACAAATTATCTTGTTAGACTGATGCGATGGTACGCATTTATCTCATACACCAGACCCATACGAATTTGGTATTAGCTGAGAATTAATGTTCGTGAACCCAATGAATTTGATTCATTAGGTATTTCGTGTATCTTGTTTGTTCTTTGGCAAACGTAATGCTACATATTTGTGTCGTGTTCTGAGAAAACTTGTCAAAATGCTTGTGCGTAAAGTGTCATCCCAGATTAGCCTGTGCAGTGCGCACAGGCTAATCAGGGACGACACTTTCCGCCTAAACTGGATTTTCGCTAAGAAGAGACATCATTTAAACAAAAAAATCCATAAAAGCGGAAATTGTCGTCCCTGATTAGCCTTTGCGGACTGCACAGGCTAATCTGGGATGACAATTTACGCACAAGCATTATGCCCGGTTTTCTCACGACGCTCCACATATTATGTTTGATGCGTCATGAAACTCTGCAAATCTACGCCTTAACAAAATATAAGTAAAAGTTGCCCTCGAAATAGTTTTTTTTCATTATATATTTCTTATATGGTATAAGTATACCCTGAATTTGAATATACGAACTATAAACTGTGTAATATTTTATGTTTGGTCATACAGTCTAACGCATGATCATTGATGTTCAAATTTTTAATAATGCGACCATTATGCATAGACAACTTATTTGTGCATCATATGCTTAATTGCATAATGAAATGACATTCATCCACTGTGCAACAGATGTCCCAGATTCAAGGAACGATATATATAATTGTACAATACGAGAATATATTTCGTCTGTATTACTTTCAATAAGACTACAGCACAACAAGGAAATATATGCTTAAACGTTAGAATTGAGAGTTTTTGCAAGAAAGTCATTGCTTCGTTAAGTTAAGGTGTCCGCCTACACAAAAAAATCTTTAACAAGCTATCTGGACGGTTCTGCTTTAAATGAAATAAACAAAATTTCTTAACTTTTTGATGGAAACGTGCTCATTGCCGGCTTCAGCGTCGTAGCATAATTATTTTTCGTCGTGTAACATAAAGCAAACAATGCACTCACACACTATGAAATCCAACTTATGTAGAGGCTCAATTGATCAAAAACAGTCTCACTAAATAACACATTTGGTCCGTTATTAATGTATAAAATACAAACAAAACAGATTTACGTCACAGCTGTAATATAACTTCCAAGCATACGAAAACATTAGTCATATTCAAAAAGCGTTAACATGACAGGAAAATGCATCCAACAGTATTTTCAGTCACTACATCACGTGAAAAGATGTATTTATATGTATGTACTTGGCAACAAGACGCATTATAATGTTTGTTATGGGCGAGTAGGATGGTTTACATAGTGCAACACAAACTACTGTTCATCTTCAAACAATATTAAACGAGTTTCCAGTTTTGCACTTTTATTATTGGCGAAAGTATAGACATTATTTTTAAAAGTCCATTAGCAAACGTCACGACATGGTAGGCTTTGTGAGATGTATTATTACAACCAGACACATGCATATAATCATAGTTTAAAGCACCACAGTGGTAAAAATGGGTTCTTGTTATTTAAATTGCAATATTTATTACAAGTATGACATGCAATTCTGTATTTTCAGCATAGACATAAAGAAGCATTCTTCTTATGAAGGAGTGCCAAATTTCAGTTTGATATGAAAAATTACTTCACAGATGCAAACCGATATAATAATATACTCAACGAATACATTGGCCAGAACAAATCAAACTGTTGTATTTTATAATAATTGCAAAACAATGCTGTAAACCACGAGAAAAAAAACGGTTGTGGCATAAACAAGGAAGCCATTGAATTGATCGAACATCTGTCTTGAACCCTGACTTCACTCAAAATTGTATGATATCCATCGCGATAATCGCAAACTATTTCCAGCATTCTGTTAATAAAAACACTCATCTTTGCCACTAAATGGGTCAAGTGGCCCATTTCATATCTGAACAATGTTGCCTTCGTAAAATTTGATCGCAAATACAGGTATCGCAAGACATTGTAGGAAATTAACCATGAAAACCCACGTGCTGTTTCAATAAATCATGGATACATTCATAGGGTTGTATGCAAAAGCACATGCCAGTTATTAAATTGCTATCTTACATATTGTGCATTAAACTGATAAAACATATGGCGAATCCATTAAAACAGATACATATTTTGAAGAAGGTCGTGCTCGATTAATTCTGGATCTACCTTTCTATTTGTTCATGTGTGCTGTCATTAATCAATTAATAATAACATAATAATGATAATAGGTTTATTTTGTTTATTCTTATTTTACAATAATTGTTGATGCTGAACATGATAAATGTCCGTTCGACGGTACTTCCTTGCTTTTACCTATAAAATAAGTATTTCATTTAAAAAAAAATTATACTCCTTGGTAAACACGTTATTAGTTTTGTTATTAAAATATTAGCTTAGCATTATCGTTCAACTTAAAGAGCGCGGAAAGTTATACCAATCGTTAAAACAAGTGTGTGCTTTGTATAATTAAGCTGTATTTATTGGATCAAATACGGAGTATTCTGCTGCATGAACACACCTCTGTCCACCAGTGGATCAAGCTGGTTTTGGTTGAAGCATCAATCTAAATCTGGTTAAAGTATAAGACAACGAATTTTCTGTACTTTAAGATGTGTATATATGAGTCGCGTTCTGAGAAAACTGGGCATAATGCATGTGCCTAAAGTGTCGTCCCAGATTAGCCTGTGCAGTCCGCACAGGCTAATCAGGGACGACACTTTCCGCTTTTTTGACATTTTTTCAACTAAATGAAGTCTCTTCTTAGCAAATATCTAATTTAGGCGGAAAGTGTCGTCCCTGATTAGCCTGTGCGGACTAATTAGCACAGGCTAATCTGGGACGACACTTTACGCACATGCATTATGCCCAGTTTTCTCAGAACGCGGCTCATATGTGAGGACAAAAGTCGGGGCAGATTTTTTATTTATGGTTTTCCTTACATGAGACTGCATTATGCGAGAACTTGGCCAACAAGAGCAAGAATCTTGTAAATCTCTTTAGGGTGCTGTAAATTTCAAAGCATTTTCGGATTGAACACTTGCACAAAATAGTGTGTGCAATACTCCAGTGTGTAGTTAAATACTTGTTATTTTATGAAGATACAAAAACTGTGATCAGAAGTGTTCAAATTTATATTAAGTTAAAAGCGCAGACACTTATTCCGAATCAGTTAGAAACCAGCACATATTCTTTTTAACACCAGAGAGTTTCTATTAATTGAGCCACGTTCTGGCAAAACTGAGCTTTATGCATGTGCGAAAAGTGTCATCCCAGATTAGCCTGCGCAGTCCGCACAGGCTAATCAGGGACGACACATTCCGCATAAACTGAATTTAGGTGAAGAAGAGAATTCCTTTAAACGAAAATACCATATTAGCGGAAAGTGTCGTCCCTAATGAGCGGATTGCACAGGCTTATCTTGGATGACACTTTATGCACATGCAATAATCCCATTTTTGCAGAACGAGGCTAAATTGGTTACCAAAGGCCAAACATACCTCATTCTTTCCGTGGATAAGATCCATCTCTTGAAGTAGTTCCAGTTCCCTTTTGCGAGCCTCATCCTTCAGTCTGTGCGCATGCGCCTCCAATTCCGTCACTTCCTCCTCCAGGAGTATGTTCTTCTCTTCTTTGCTTCTTATTATGAGACGCAGGTCGTCTGAATTAGAGAACACTATGTATGAGCTTATATATATTATTGAAGAAGACTGATTACACAGAAATGTTTTCACTCTTTTCTGATTTACGTCGCCTTAATAGGTTTTTTCAAAGTTTGGTTTTTCAAATTAACTAATTTTGTTTATGTTACTCAAGAAAGCAATTGTATATTATATTATAGTTTATACATGTATATACAATTGTTTTGTTGAGTAACATGACCAAAATGTGGTCAATTTGTAAAAACGAAATACTTTAAAAAGCTGATTTAGGCGAAATATAACAGGAACGTGTGAACATTTTTCTTTGTCAATTTACTTTTATCCCTACTAGATACGAAACTAGGTATATTGTTAAGACAAAACTTGCCCACGAATCTAGAAATTGTCTTCATAATAGGCTTACTCCGGAATTTGCTAGATATGTAAAAAGCCCCACTAATATGCGGATACAAACCATGCTTACATATGCAAAATATGTTCACCTGTCACTATCATTTAAAATAAACTTGTCATCAGTAACTATTGCAGCATTTGGAATTATCTAAAATGAAAACTTCCATTTGGACATAAAATGGGTCAATGTTGTTTGCACCTACGAATAATAATGCAACGATTTCCGCGTGATATAACCCGTGTTATTTTTAAGTGACGATAAAAGGTTTTAGAATTTTCAATTGAAGATAAAGCAATCCATTCAATACTTCCCAAAAGTAACATGTCTGTTACGTGTTCCGTCGTGTTTTCTTTTGTCGCTAAGACAACTAGTGCACCTAAAGATTGGAAAGAGCTCAATGTTCATAAGTTCCTGCCATTTATTAGTCGTCATTATTTTTGGTTAATATACCATGTATTCATACACATCATAGTACGCATAAATGTCCCCATATTACTACACATGAAGTGTTTCCGCGTACATTACCGCAAAAAGGGACTATTTCTTTATCGCAATACATGTATATGTTTGTAATCAATTGTCGTACATTTATGATGAAACACCTATGTATGTGTACCCCAAACCAAATTGTCCGTACACACGCATCTATTCGTTAAATACGTAGTGTAAGAGTCAGATTTTCAGATTTACACAGAGTAACCTTCAGCTGTACCCTCGGGAGGGAAAAATGTGTCGTGTTCTGAGAAAACTGGGCATAATGCATGTCCGCACAGGCTAATCCGGGACGACACTTTCCTCCTTAACTGGATTTTCTCTAAGAAGAGAATCATTTAAACGAGAAATTCCATTAATGCGGAAATTGTCGTCCCTGATTAGCCTGTGCGGACTGCACAGGCTAATCTGGGATGACAATTTACGCACAATTTACGCACAAGCATTATGCCCAGTTTTCTCAGAACACGACACATATTATTATAACATGCCGTCCTCTATTCATGGCAAGGAACCTACTGCCAAACAGTTAAATACAAAACACATGTACTTGACACTAGACAAAATTACAAAACAACCACACATACCTAAAACAATAGTCGGACCCTTTGTATGATGGAATGTTTTTCGAAATCACACCAGAATTGCAAAGTCTGAATCAGGAATTCACACAACTGCGAATCAGCAAGCAACGGTGGCAAATTCGTTAGTTCATTATTGTTAGCTTGTACAACAAAACTACAGTAATTTTATTTAAATTGAAACAGGATACCAACAAACAGAATTAGCGGTGATAAATTAAAAAGAATTTGTATGTAGATATAAATCTCAAGTCAAAAGTCGTGTATCAAACGCTATAGATGTTCGTATCTCTTGCCAAGGAAGAAACAACCTTTTTAGAAACATTCATATTTTAACTCAATTATGTTTTAAAAGTTAATTTGCCAGACAGAGTGGAAATGTTGGGGTTCCGGATTTTTAGGTGGTTTGCAGCTGGCAACTAATTGCGTGCTGACGTCAGTGCTTGTCGGTGAAAAGATAAATTTAGGAACAAGTACTATTACCTATAGTTTATAATTATGAACTTAAGTTAAAAATAAATTTAAGCCCCATCCAATTATGTGAATACATATTAGGAAAGCTTAAATAATTATTGAATAATCTGTGGCATTGATGCTAATAATTAAAACTAATTAGACACGTGTATCGAATTCAGGCCTTGAGTGAGTACAAATTAAATTACAAATGCATCGCGCAAGTCTTGTAAAACCTAGGAAACGCCTATGAATCTTGTGTTGTGTTTTGTGCAAAATAATCAGTATCTAACAGGTGTCGTGTTCTGAGAAAACTGGGCATAATGCATGTGCGTAAAGTGTCCTTCCAGTCCGCACAGGCTAATCCGGGACGACACTTTGCGCTTAAACTGGATTTTCGCTAAGAAGAGACATCATTTTAACGAAAAATTTCATAAAAGAGGAAATTGTCGTCCCTGATAAGCTTGTGCGGACTGCACAGGCTAATCTGGGATGACAATTTACGCACAAGCATTATTCCCAGTTTTCTCAGAACACGACACACAATAGCAAACACACCACAACGACTCCAAAGTAAGCCACTTTAACTATTTCTATATCGTCAATCGTTTCTGCAAGAGGCAATCCTTTAAACGATATATTCATTTAAGGTTTTAAGTGTCATTCAATAATTGTGTACCATACAAATTACAACATAATTATCAGAGGAGTCCTGAATTCATATTGACTTCTTTTATATTCAAGAAAGATAACTCCTCATTATGGAACTCGCAAGTAAGTCAACAGTTGTTTCCGCTGATTACAAATTAAATTTGCGTGTGTGCTCTATCAAGATATTTCAAAGTTGATTTTAAAGTTCTCTGTATGAAATGTTGACTGATTTATGACGTTTTCAACTGACTTTCGTGGTTTTGCAGACAGAGAAGGGCGGCGAAATGTCATGTGTTTTATGTTGTCTTCAGTAATGTAAGAGGAGTAAACATATAAATGGAGAAGAATTGCAGATTTTGCTCGTTGGTTATTTTTCGGTCTCAGCGATCATTAATCAATCTTTAGAGACGACGTNGTCGCGTTCTGAGAAAACTGGGCATAATGCATGTGCCTAAAGTGTCGTCCCAGATTAGCCTGTGCAGTCCGCACAGGCTAATCAGGGACGACACTTTCCGCTTTTTTGACATTTTTTCAACTAAATGAAGTCTCTTCTAAGCAAATATCCAATTTAGGCGGAAAGTGTCGTCCCTGATTAGCCTGTGCGGACTAATTAGCACAGGCTAATCTGGGACGACACTTTACGCACATGCATTATGCCCAGTTTTCTCAGAACGCGGCTCATATGTGAGGACAAAAGTCGGGGCAGATTTTTTATTTATGGTTTTCCTTACATGAGACTGCATTATGCGAGAACTTGGCCAACAAGAGCAAGAATCTTGTAAATCTCTTTAGGGTGCTGTAAATTTCAAAGCATTTTCGGATTGCACACTTGCACAAAGTAGTGTGTGCAATACTCCAGTGTGTAGTTAAATACTTGTTATTTTATGAAGATACAAAAACTGTGATCAGAAGTGTTCAAATTTATATTAAGTTTAAAGTCTGCAGACACTTATTCCGAATCAGTTAGAAACCAGCACATATTCTTTTTAACACCAGAGTGTTTCTATTAATTGAGCCACGTTCTGGAAAAACTGAACTTTACGCATGTGCGAAAAGTGTCATCCCAGATTAACCTGTGCAGTCCGCAGAGGCTAATCATGGACGACACATTCCGCATAAACTGAATTTAGGTGAAGAAGAGAATTCCTTTAAACTAAAATACCATACTAGCGGAAAGTGTCGTCCCTGATGAGCGGACTGCACAGGCTTACCTTGGATGACACTGTATGCACATGCAATAATCCCATTTTTTGCAGAACGAGGCTAAATTGGTTATCAAAGGCCAAACATACCTCATTCTTTCCGTGGATAAGATCCATCTCTTGAAGTAGTTCCAGTTCCCTTTTGCGAGCCTCATCTTTCAGTCTGTGCGCATGCGCTTCCAATTCCGTCACTTCCTCCTCCAGGAGTATGTTCTTCTCTTCTTTGCTTCTTATTATGAGACGTAGATCGTCTGAATTAGAGAAAACTATGCATGAGCGTATATATATTATTGAAGTAGACTGTTGACACAGAAATAGTTTCAATCTTTCCTGATATACGTTGACTTAATAGGCTTTTTCAAAGTTTGGTTTTTCAAAATTTTCTTTATGTTACTCAAGAAAGCAATTGTACATTATATTATAGTTTATACATGTATATACAATTGTTTTGTTGAGTAACATGAACAAAATGTAGTCAATTTGTAAAAACAAAATACTTTAAAAAGCCGATTTAGGCGAAATATAACAGGAACGTGTGAACATTTTTCTTTGTCAATTTACTTGTATCCCTACTGGATAGGAAACTAGGTATATTTTTTAGACAAAACTGGCCCACGAATCTAGAAATTGTCCTCATAATAGGCTTACTCCGGAATTTGCTAGATATTTAAAAAGCCCCACTAATATGCGGATACAAACCATGCTACCATATGCAAAATATGTTCACCTGTCACTATCATTTAAAATAAACTTGTCATCAGTAACTATCGCAGCATTTGAAATTATCTAAAATGAAAACTTCCATTTGGACATAAAATGGGTCAGTGTTGTTTGCACCTACGAATAATGAATAATAACGCAACGATTTCCGCGTGATATAACCCGTATTATTTTTAAGTGACGATAAAAGGTTTTAGACTTTTCAATAGAAGATAAAGCAATCCATTCAATACTTCCCAAAAGTAACATGTCTGATACGTGTTCCGTCGTGTTTTCTTTTGTCGCTAAGACAACTAGTGCACCTAAAGCTTGAAAAGAGCTCAATGTTCATAAGTTTTTGCAAATTTATTTGTCGGCATTACCCTTGGTTAATATACCATGTATTCATACAAATTATAGTACCCATAAACTGTCTTCATGTAACTACACATCAAGTATTTCCGCGTACATTGCCGTGAAAAGTGATTATTTCTTTATCGCAATACATGTATATGTTTGTCAACTGTCGTAAATTTATGATGAAACACCTTTGTATATGTACCCAAACCAAATTTTCAGTACACACGTATCTATTCGTTAAATACGTATTGTGTCAGATTCAGATATTCAGATTTACACAAATTGAACATTATTATAACATGCCGTTTTCTATTTATGGCAAGGAACCTAATGCCAAACAGTTATAAAAAACACAAACAAATGTTCTTGACACAAGACAAAATTACAAAACAACCACACACACATAAAACATATTCGGACCCTTATTATGATAGAAGTTTTTTTCGTAACGCTACCATAAATACAACATATGTAACAGGAAGGTGCACAACTGCGAATCAGCAAACAAAGAATACACACTTCATTATTTTATTATTGTAAGGCAGGACAACAAAACTACAGCTATTTTATGTAAATTGAAACAGGATACCAACAAACAGAATGAGCGGTGATAAATTAACAAGAATGTGTATGTATATATAAATCCCAAGTAAAAATTCGTGTATCAAACGCTATAGATGTTCGTATCTCTTGCCAAGGAAGAAACAACCTTTATAGAAACATTCATATTTTAACTCAATTATGTTTTAAAAGTTAATTTGCGAGACAGAGTGGAAATGTTGGGGTTCCGGATTTTTAGGTGGTTTGCAGCTGGCAACTAATTGCGTGCTGACGTCAGTGCTTATCGGTGGAAAGATAAATTTAGGAACAAGTACTATTACCTACAGTTTATAATTATGAACCGAAGTGAAGAAAAGAAATTAAAGCCCTATCCAATTATGTGAATACATATTAGGAAAGCTTAAATAATTATTGAAAAATCTGTGGCATTTATGTTAATAATTAAAACTAATTCGACACGTGTATCGAATTCAGGCCTTGAGTGAGTACAAATTAAATAACAAATGCATCGCACAAGTCTTGTAAAACCTAGGAAACGCCTTTGAATCTTGTGTTGTGTTTTGTGCAAAATAATCAGTATCTAACATGTGTCGTGTTCTGAGAAAACTGGGCATAATGCATGTGCGTAAAGTGTCCTCCCAGATTAGCCTGTGCAGTCCGCACAGGCTAATCCGGGACGACACTTTCCGCCTAAACTGGATTTTCGCTAAGAAGAGACATCATTTAAACGAAAAATTTCATAAAAGCGGAAATTGTCGTCCCTGATTAGCCTGTGCGGACTGCACAGGCTAATCTGGGATGACAATTTACGCACAAACATTATTTACAGTTTTCTCAGAACACGACACACAATAGCAAACACACCACAACGACTCCGAGTAAGCCACTTTAACTATTTCTATATCGTCAATCGTTTCTGCTAGAGGCAATTCTTTAAACGATATATTCATTTAAGGTTTTAAGTGTCATTCAATAATTGTGTACCATACAAATAACAACATAATTATCAAAGGAGTCCTGAATTCATATCGACTCCTTTTATATTCAAGAAAGATAACTCCTCATAATTGTATCTCGCAAGTAAGTCAACAGTTGTTTCCCCTGATTACACATTAAATTTGCGTGTGTGCTCTATCAAGATATTTCAAAGTTGATTTTAAAGTTCTCTGTATGAAATGTTGACAGATTTATGACGTTTTCAACTGACTTTCGTGGTTTTGCAGACAGAGAAGGGCGGCGAAATGTCATGTTTTTTTATGTTGTCTTCAGTAATGTAAGAGGAGTAAACATATAAATGGAGAAGAATTGCAGATTTTGCTCGTTGGTTATTCTTCGGTCTCAGCGATCATTAATCAATCTTTAGAGACGACGTTCGTGTAGCATGCGTTAACCCATTTATGCCTAGTGGACTCTCCCATCCTTCTAAATTGGATCAATTTATTTCCAAAATTAGGGATGTCTAGTATATTTATTTCTATATTTAGAATATTCCTTACAGAAAATCCTTTGAGCAAACAGCGCAGACCCTGATTAGACGCCGCATTACCAATGCCTTTTTATTTCTAGACGCTAGGCATAAATGGGTTAAAATGGAAATTGTATACTTTAATTAAAAGCGACCATCAAATACACACGATACCTTTGCTTTCCAAAATAATATATGTTGTACGATTAATTGATAGATCAACTGACATGAAGTGTACTTATAATATATACATATTCCTAGTATCATTAACAACAACAGTGATTTGAAATATGCAATCTAATTTATTCAAATATAGTGTGCTTAATATTAATTATGGACAAAAACATGTGTCAAGTGAAATATATGAAATATATTTCACATCGGGATTATTTGTAACAGAATAATCCCCCGGGGAAAATATGCGCCCTTGAAATTCGTATCTGTTTCTGAAATAGACTAAACAAACCCGGATTGACCTCTCTCCAGCTATCAATCAATGGAGCTGATAAGCCATCGAACATCTTTTCAGACTAATGTGTCGCGTTCTGAAAAAACTGGGCATAATCCATGTGCGTAAAGTACCGTCCCAGATTAGCCTGTGCAGTTCGCACAGGCTAATCCGGGACGACCCTTTCCGCCTTAACTGGATTTTTGCTGAGAAGAGACATCATTTAAATGAAAAATTCCATAAAAGCGGAAATTGTCGTCCCTGATTAGCCTGTGCGGACTGCACAGGCTAATATGAGAGGACACTTTACGCTCATGCATTTTGCCCAGTTTTCTTAGAACACGCATATATGTGTTTGATCCGCCCATAAGCACCGCTCAATCGCCGCCATTATATCCGACAGAGTATTGTAGTGTATGAATGAACGTTACATTTATAATCTCAACGATTCAGGTCGGCACATAAGGTAGTCGTGAAGAGTCGGCGATGACCTGTAAATAAACTCTGACATTCACACACACATTATCTTAAAGTTCATTCATACCAGTTGGCTTGGTAACAAATATAACTTGTCCATGTATAAGATCTTTAATTGTTTACACGCATGGCATTTCGATACACGTTACAGGTGCAACATGAGCATGTACATTGACATAAACAAATATTCGATATTTCATATTCGAAATAGTTTCGGAAACAGTCAATGCTTAACCCATTTATGCCTAGCGTCTAGAAAAAAAGGCCTTGGCAAACAGCGTAGACCCAAATGAGACGCCGCATGATGCGGCGTCTCATCAGGGTCTGCGCTGTTTGCTTAAAGGAAATTCTGTAAGAAATATTCTAAATATAGAAATAAATATACTAGACATCCCTAAGTTTTGAAATAAATTGATCCAATTTAGAAGGATGGGAGAGTCCACAATGCATAAATGGGTTAACATACTTTTGCAAGTTATCGCTCAATCAATACCTTAATACGCTATTATCAGTTCAATAAGATGAAAAATAGGATGCTGCTATGAGAGAGCCCATTCCTGTACTTAGAGAAAATATCGACACGCGCCAAAGACGATTGTGTATTAATTTCAGACAAAGACTATATAACAATCGGTTTTGAAAATTATATATAATACTAAAATAGTCATAATTAACATGGAATGTCAACTTCTGTACATGTACGTATCTAACCATTGGTCACGTCTCTTCAACCATAATTATACATTATTTCTATTCATTTTAGCTGTGGTAATAGATGGGATTTAATGAAACTGATTTTACAAATATATGTTATTAAAAAAAAATACTGTGTATTCTGCATATTTTATTTTATACACCCTTTGCGTTCAGCTTAATATATGGTAAACAACAATCTCCATTACTAAGAGATTGTTTAAGTCCATACCAATTGTTTTGTGTGAAATGTATATTTGGCAAACCAAAAACAATACAGCAACACATTTTTAAAGAACTTAACAAAACAATACTTGCCTCCAGTCCCTCCAAACAAACAAACAACGAAATTGAAAACATAATTAGTTTAAAATCAATTGTTCCATTGTAAATTTTTCTATGCTAATCTGGTGTTCCAAAACACAGACATTAAACTGGAAAAGCACTTTTGGGGATATATTAATTCCTGTTGTCCAGTGACCGTACATATATTAATTAAACTCTCATTAAATTCAAATCAGCTTCAAGAACGAAACGTTAAATAAAGCAACAGTTAATTAGAATTGCACGCTTCTCGTATGTGTTCGTGGTTTTCTTTCAAATGCATATTTTCAGCCTACTCGCTTATCAGAAAACCACACGTTTAAGTGAATTAGGCTACATATGTCGATTACAATGAAGGTATTCTCGAATAACGTATAGACCCTGCATCAATATTTAACACGTTTTGTATACCTGGATTGTACAGCTTTATTTATCTCAATTATTATTTTGCCTTGCACCTATTTTTGAATTGTTTTTAATATAAATATGTATTAACAATAATGCCATCTTAAATTTCGTATGAAGAAAATGCATTTCCTTCTTAAAAGAAAACTTGCACAATCTTGGGCACATATCCATGGCCTTTGTGTTAAATTGTATAAACAAAAAGTAAAAGTTTACGTTGACATCATGGTACTTGCAGCAACGCATGTTAGCTACTTGTTTGTTTGCGCTAGGACACTTACAGAGGATTTTTAACATTGCTAAATAAACATCTGGCCTTATCATTGCTGTAGGAATTATTTAAGTACGATATTAGTTTTGTATTCAAAGAGGTAATTATTTGATGATGTGATTACATATATTTATGCTAGTGTATCAAATCATGCATTTATTTCATATACATCCCACTTGAAGCATGTTGATTCCACACGATGTTATATTGTCTAAATAGTATTTTATTCACAATGAAACATACGTAATGTAATTGTAAGCTAGGTGTAT
Organism: Dreissena rostriformis; assembly: GCA_007657795.1. Lineage (NCBI taxonomy): Eukaryota > Metazoa > Mollusca > Bivalvia > Myida > Dreissenidae > Dreissena > Dreissena rostriformis. Next base: position 20,957 of record VMBQ01005106.1, on the reverse strand, counting down.
TTCATCTTGTTAAAAAATAAACGAAACGAAATAGCATTGCATTCACTAGGTTACATATGCAGTTGTTAATGCGTGTTAGCTGTAGATCAAGTTGCCGCAAGTGAAGAAGACTCATTCGTCTCCTGTCTGAAACGTTTATCTTAACCCATTTATGCCTAGCGTCTAGAAAAAAAGGCCTTGGCAAACAGCGTAGACCCAGATGAGACGCCGCATGATATTTATTCGATTTAATTATATTTAAAATGTCAGCAATTCAAAGAAACGTTATTAGCTTTGCAATTGGACTAAATGTAAACGCAGCATTTGCACTAATTTTATTTACATCAATTGCACATTTGCAACAGAAGAACACATCATTAAAAAAAAAACACACAAATTGCAAACGCAAGCTGTTGGATGAAAAGTTAATCTTTGTTTAACGTCTGAGAAAGATATTATTTTAAATAATATCAGGTAATTTAAACGAGGACATAATAAAACTGCACATAAAATATCTGCATACTACATTTCAAGTTCTTCAATTTAATTACAAAAACTGACTTGAAAACAAATTTTACTCTGTAACATTGAAATGAAAGGTTATTTTGTGCATGAAGTGCATTTAAATGAAAATAATGTTGTGATGTTTAAAGTGCTTTGCATTGAAATCAATGGTAATGTTATCGTGCGCATTGAAATTCCATTAGCACGCAACAATCGCATTAATTATGTTTACATGAATAGCATGCACTACTCGTAAAATGCACATTCTCAAGAGGAAACTCTTAATTTCCCAACAAAAACAGACAGCATTGCTGCTATACAATCAGGTAATTGTGCCTCATAAAGTTGCATGCTTGCGAAAAACATTCGCATAAAACGAACTTATTGATTAAGTTTTCGCGTACTCAACAAAGACATGTTTTCAAGAAAAAAATCAACACATAACCAAAATTATGTTTATACGGACTATTTTGCAGTTGATGTGTACTTTACATAAGAACCATCCTCATATAGGCTGAACAGTACTCTCCATTTCCAAACGATCGTTTTAATTTAAACGCAATGGTTGCTTTGTTGTAAAATATATATTTGGAAAACTTCAAAGAACTTAATAAAACATAACTTGGCTCCAGTCTCTCAAAGAAGAACACAGCAAAACGAAAAAGACAGTTTCGCGGGCAACCTTGTATACGTATTGAAAAGATAATTAGTTTAAAGTGTTGTGTTTTGTTGGAGATTTTGTATGCTAATCTGGTGTTCCAAAAGCAGAAATTACACTGGAAAAGCGCTTATTTGGATATTTAAATTCCTGCTCTCCTGGGACCGTACAGAAATAAATTAAACTCTCGTTAAATTCAAATCAGCCTAACGAACGAAACGTTAACTAAAGAAAAAGTTAATTAGGATTGAACGAATCTAGTTAAAGTTCGTGGTTTTCTTTCAAATGCATATTAATAGAATAAAAGCTTATTAGAAAAACACAACTTTAAGTGAATTAGGCTAACATATGTCGATTACAATGAAGGTATTCTTGAATAACGTAAATAACTTGCATCAACGATTAATACGTTAAGCATTCCTGGATTGGGCAACTTGATTAGAGTTAATCTTGCGTGGCACATTTAAAAAAATTGTTTGTTCATAAAATATGCATTGACAATATATAATTTCATAATAATACTTTAAGAATAATGTAATACTTGATGCAACCATTAAACTACGTTTTGACATTATGTGGTCACTATGTATTATTTACCTCATCCATGTGAACACATGTTGTATTTCATTCTTTTTTAAATATATCTTTCTTCGAAATGATGAATGCTCTGTATTCTGTTATTGTACATGTATGTTTATGACGATGAGGTTTATATAAAAAAAAGACATCTTTTACAAAAAGTACAATTTTACGTTGACACCATGAAGTTTACGCAAGGAATGTTAGCTACTTGTTCCATCTGGGTCTACGCTGTTTGCCAAGGCCTTTTTTCTAGACGCAAGGCATAAATGGGTTAATTACACACCACGATGATATATTGTCTAAATAGTCTTTCATTTAGAGTGCAACAAACGCGATGTAAATTGCAAGCTAGTTGTATTTCTTCTTTTGGAAAACAAAACAAATGAACTAGTATTGCATATACTAGGTTACATGTGCAGTTTTAAATGCACATTAGCTGTATATCTGCTTGCATCAATTGAAGTAGATGTTTTATTCGTCTCCTGTCTAAAGCGTTTTCTTCGTAAAACACTTAATTAATACATATATATAGAGAGAGTCAAAAACTGTAACAATGGCATTTAAGTATTATCTTGTACGCACTTGTATCGGATCTTATAAATGTATAAATCCATCACTTTTGTTATGAACAATGTTCTGCTTGAAGCTTGAAACCCCAGTCGATGCCTAAGTGTTTTAAGAAGAAACGGTTCAGACGAATGAATAATCTACTTGATTGCTGGAAGCAGAGCTACAGCTAATGTGCATTTAAAACTCCATATGTACCGTTTAGCCCCTTGTGTTCATTGACATGGCTTGAAAACAAACGGTGCAAATTATTTATGATTCTGTTTATTTATGTTTAAACATACCCTATCAAACAGTTTTTGTAAAAAAACAAAATCATTGTGTTGTTTACGCGCATGCCCAGTCCTACGTTATTTTGATAAACAATTATAAACGCATCTAAGAATAAATTACAAATATCGTCTACTTCAAAGATTATTTTGTGTTATGCAAATAAATTACTCTAAAACTGTACAATTCATATAGCGCTTCAACATTGTATACACAATTCAAGATGTATTCCAACTCACATGAAACAAGTCGTTTCTTTTAAAATACCCCGGTAACTTAAATGTCTGAAACCTTAGCTCTTTTATCGTCCTTTTTTACTAAGGAATATTTATTCAATTTAATTATATTTAAAATGTCAACCATTCAAAGGCACGTTAATATATTTGCAATTGGTTTCAAATTAAATGCCTCATTTGCACTAATTTTGTTTACATCAATTGCTTGGCAACATCATTAACTGCACATTTGCAACAGTAGAACACATTATTTAACAGTAAAAACAAAAAACAAATTGCACACGCAAGATGTTTGAAGAAAAGTTAAGCTTTGTTGATCGTCTGAGAAAGATATAATTTCAAATAATATCAGGTAATTTAAATGAGGACAGAATAAAACTGCACATTAAATAGCTGCAAACTACATTTCTAGTTCTTCAATTTTACTACAATAAAATGATGCCACTTCATACGGCGTCTCATCTGGGTCTACGCTGTTTGCCTAGGCCTTTTTTGTAGACGCAAGGCATAACTGGGTTAAGTTATACACGTCTTGTCATTAATTTTGAACGGTACACGAATCACCAAGCTGATTGGTGAATAAATTGGCAAAGGTATCAATTGCTTCTACAACTGATTTTGTAAATAAAACTGTGAATATCTTTGAAATGGGCTGCAAACTCGCATTGACTCCTTTCAATTTAAAACATGTATACATTTTAATCGAAATGGATTCTTTCCTAAGAGCTTACGGGTTTACCAGAAACCTTAAATTGACGTTATTGATATCATTACTCTATGCATATCCGACCTTCCCTTTTAGGTCAAATAGAATATGTGTTTAATTTGGGGAGAAAGTTCTCCATTTATTTTATACTTGTTACCACTTTGTTGGAGCGAATGGGAAATATTTTGAGCTGTTGTGTGGTTTTGCTACGGTATGCGGCTCTGTTCAATACTCAAATGCGCAGAACGTTTAACGAATGATCGCAAATTCGGATTTTTAAGAGCACGTCCAATTTAAAACGGGTGTTTATTATAAGAGTGGATGAGCCAATAAGATTATATCAGTAGTAATCCTCTTCTTCAGGAAAATATTTTGACTAGTCGAAAATGCCAATGAAATGTGTATAATGTTCAACAAACATTCTTATCTGAATTCCTGATTGAAATCGTATTCAATTTTTACAGAAAATTTAAATGAAAATCAAGTAATGATAGTTTGTGTACTTCCATTGAAATCTAAGCTAATTGTGTGCATTTAAATGAATATCAATTGGTGATATTTTAAGTACTTCCATTTATATCAAAGGTAATTATATCGCTGCGCAATGAATTTCCATTAACACGCAACATCGGTCTTAATTATGTTTACATTAATTGCATGCAATAGACGTAGAATGCACATTCGCCAGAGGAAATACTTTATTTCCCAACGAAAACCGAGAGCATTGCTGCTTTACACGAATGAAGTTGGACTTCATCACGACGTGTAATTGAGAAAAACTTTGAAAGCATTTAAGTGATGTCAACAACCTATGAGGAATTGAATACATTAAGGTTTTTATTTCGAATGAATGGTAATGAAACGGCTCTATGGATTTTCTTTATACGATCGACATCAACATTATTTCTGGAAAGCATTTGTATTTTATCCTACAGCGTAATGATTTTATAGAACATAATAGGGCCTATAAAGAAAACATAAGGTTTTCTCCACAGATATTTTTAGATATGGTTTATCCCACAGATATTTTTAGAACATGTACATAGGGACTACTTTTTTGGCCTTTCACCCCTATTTAAAGGTCAAATGCACTTAAAACTAGTAGACGATTTAACTTGAAAAAGACAAACAAAATGGATCGAACGGGGGATTGAAGTAGGGTCTCCCGCGTGGTATCCTGACAATCTTACCGCGACGCTAATGTGCTCACCCGATGGCGTAACTGTTTAAATTTTAAAAACCAAATTTTACTACACAGCTGACGAAATAACTTGATTGTGTTATTCAGGTCATTCGGTACGCAGTCGTACGCTTGTGTGTGTTTACGATANGAAAACATAAGGTTTTCTCCACAGATATTTTTAGATAAGGTTTATCCCACAGATATTTTTAGAACATGTACATAGGGACTACTTTTTTGGCCTTTCACCCCTATTTAAAGGTCAAATGCACTTAAAACTAGTAGACGATTTAACTTGAAAAAGAAAAACAAAATGGATCGAACGGGGGATTGAACTAGGGTCTCCCGCGTGGTATCCTGACAATCTTACCGCGACGCTAATGTGCTCACCCGATGTCGTAACTGTTTAAATTCTAAAAAACAAATTTTACTACACAGCTGACGAAATAACTTGATTGTGTCATTCAGGTCATTCGGTACGCAGTCGTACGCGTGTGTGTGTTTACGATAATTTATTATAATATTATGAATGTGAATAACAGTGTTGGGATATAAAACTGGAATAAAACTGGTGAGACTTCGTTATCGATTTCGTTAAAAAGTCGAATGTACTCGAATAACGCGATGTTTTGGTGAACAATTGATGGATTAAATTTAAGAAAAGTGTCAGTGAATTACATTCTTTAACTTTTCGAAGGAAATCGATGTTGAATTAAAAGGGTTATTTCTTTGATGAATAAGTCGTTTCTTTGTCATTAGATCAAAGAATGTCTATCCACAAAGAATTGCCTGTTTACATCAAGTGCTTTAAAATGGAAAAGATGGATGGCGATGAAGAAATGTGTCTAGAGTTTTAACTCGTTATGGAAGGAAATTAAACTTGAAGACAATAAACATGGTTATTACACAACTTCGGTGAGTAGAACAAGAACCAGTAGATGTTTTCCTTTTTTATGTCTGTAAGTAAAAAGTGTGTAAAAGGAAGAGTTGTTAATGTTTATAGACTAAAATTAACAATGTCGGCGGGGATAAGTGCTGAATTATGCACCACGCCGGTGTCTACAAATTTTGTAAATTTCAAAATGGCAGCCTTTTTTGTTTTTGGTATTTTACAGTGGTGAAACGAAAATTGTAGTTTGAACAAAACCGTCTGAGTTCTACTTGAGTGCGTAACATTTGGAACGCTGATTAGATTCGAATCGAGGCGTATAGCGATATTTTCTCTCGTTACTTTTCTTTTGCGTGAAATTCTTAAGGACTATTTCGAGTTCCGTAAACGGGAAGGATCACAATTAATATTACTACGCTATGTTAGATTCAGTTAATTTAATATGTTTTTGCTTTTATTTTAGCAATTAAAGACTTCTATTTTGATTGCATCAGGAATAAATTAAATATACAAAAAATAGTGTAGGATAAATAGAATACTATGTAAGTGTGATTATGTACTTAAATTTATCCCACTCGTCTCAGAAAGGCTTACAATGCTCGGCAAGCCTCGCCATGTAAACCTTTCTTCACCCGTGGGATATATTTAAGTACACAAACACACTTACATAGTATTCTCTATTTATGCAACTGTTACGTGTACGTGGGTTATATGATTAGTCTATTTAAAAGATGCAATAATAAAGTCAAGATAACTAGTTGAATGGTTTTCATAATTAATTAAAAAGAATACATATGATATGACGAATAATCAAGCGGATAGATTAGTAACACATTGTTATAAAAACACGCTATACATGTTTTTGTTTTTTAATTCGAACATACAATTAGTACGTTTACAATTATTGCTTTCAGTTCTATTAAAAATCATTTAATATGCATGATTGTAGGATAGAAGAACATTATCTGCGTTAATCATGCACACATCCATGTATGGGCCTGCATACTAAGAACGTTGACTTATTTATTTATGTGTTTTGGTATTATCTGCTAAATATGACCAGTATTTATTTCTATTTTTGTCAGAGCCAAATTTCGCAGTTAAGAGTTTTATATTATTAACCTTTTTTTAATCGACCTTTTATGTTGGATTTAATTACTAGACCCTCAAACCATTTTATCTTCGATTTTATTGCATGTTTGGGACATTTATTTGTTTGACTTCTGAGAAAAAGTTGTAGGTATGTCTTACAAGACCTACATGTACATATGCCACTGGTTATATGAGATAAATAGCTATAACTAGATTGGGTTTGCGCTGTGTCATAGTGCAAATACTAAAATATTAAATGTAAGTCGTTATGATTTCTTGTTTTCCATATGAACTTTGCATGTATCGTCATATCATGTTAACCACGTGTAGCACAGCGAAGGCTAGTAACTCTTACTACGCTCATCTACTATGTCACCAAGTTAACATTCGTGTTTTGAATTTTGCAAAACTTTATACATATCTTATTGACTTAAATATTAGCATAGTATCGAATTGACTTAAATATTAGCATAGTATCGAATTGACTTAAATATGAGCATAGTTATTCCCCAATAGAGCCATTTAAGTTAATTCCGTTTGCAAAGTTAAAAAAAAAATGTTTGCGTTGTTTAGTAACATACGCAGAACATTTAAAATGTACAAAGGCGGCGATGGCAGTCGTTATAATTTCGTATGAAACGAGTTGTCGAATGAAGTGTTCTGCCTTTAGGCAAAGGGTTAACTACCGTTACTCAAGGATTTACAGATGGTGAAAGAATCTATCCTGGAGATTTTTTGTTCTATATCGTGTGATAAAACGACACTTATTTAAAAATCAGTAAATAGATACATGTTATTATGTGAGTGACGTTTGTATTTAATAAAACCGTACAACTTCAAAATAGTTGAGAATTACTACAATAATTATGTTTTTACAACATGCTTATTTCTTCTGTAATTCAAGCAAAATCCACAGTAATTTTACAGGCCCGCCATTAAATCATGCAGTTGGCTCTAACAGTGCTGCCACTTGCTCTTGTGGTGAGGGTAATTTCGCAAGGAAGTGATAGGCAACGCGTGTACCTGCGTAAATGTCGTAGATAATCTACGTCTTACACCGTTATTGTTCTGTTTTCGGTGTTCTCATGATATTTACGTCGCATTCCGTACATTTACAGGTTCATGCCCTATTTGTTATAGAAGTAACATAGACGAGTTTTTGGATATACCTTAAATATAAAACAATAATTTGTTTTATTTACGGGTACAGTATACAATATGCGTTGAAAGCCCTACTTTTATTACGAGTACATGACTGCATTTCACATACATGTATATACCTAGAACACTTACTATTGGATTGACAGTGACGTAGGTACGCCAGAAATAATCATTTTCCTTTTTTTGACAATTTTGTTTGTGCATTTCACATCGGTTTGCGCCCCAATTCGTTTTTCTGATAATGTAATTAAGTTTCATATAAAGTAAAGCTTGGTCTTTCAAAGTTATGTTAGCAATGTAAATGTAGAATTGTGAATATAATCTAATTACTTTAAAGGCATATATTATTCAACATAAATGACTACGATAATTAAAATAATGTATGTCTACTGCCTGAATTGCCGAGTAACTAGAAAGGTGTCAACAAAGAATATGTTTGTATTCACAAATTATTATCCCATTACTCGAATTACTGATGCATTGTGTATTGTATTGTATGTTGTTGCAGGATGCTAAAAGCGTGATTCTTGGTTCTAAAGTTAAAACATTTAATTAAGATACCAATAGATATCGCGTATCTTACACATGCATCACGCGTTGAAATGCCATTAATCACAAGGTCTGGCAGTTGTAACATCGTCAGTTCGTGATGAATCATGTTATATAGGAAATGTGGAAAATACGGAAATTAAAAGGTTTCATATCAAAATGTTGATGAGCGACACATATAATATAGTTCATGTAATTAAAATGTGCCTAAAGTCCGCAACACCATTGCACCAGTTGCGAATTCACATATCCTCATTTTGCAACTTCACGCGGAAATATGGTTGCTGATTTCTTCAGGATCGTGTTGGAGAAATGTCGGGTTTAACCCATTTATGCCTAGCGTCTAGAAAAAAGGCCTTGCCAAACAGCGAAGACCCATATGAGACGCCGCATGATGCGGTGTCTCATCAGGGTCTGCGGTTTTTGCTTAAAGGAATTCTTGTAAAAAATATTCTAAATATAGAAATAAATATACTAGACATCCCTAATTTTGGGGATAAATTGATCCAATTTAGAAGGATGGGAGAGTCCACTAGGCATAAATGGGTTAAATAGCGATATAGAACGAAAGCATCACCACGTTTCGTTGGATGTATTCGTCGTTATGACGTGCTTTCGTGTAACCGCCTTTTAAAGCCGAAAACCTTAGAAGACACGTTTAGAACAATGTTCATGATAATTAGGTTAAACATGTGTGCGAAAGCTTCATCGATCAATTTTACATGGCACACGTTTTTGTTTACATGAGTTCACGTTTGCTACGAATCTGACATATTCGTTCAAAAAGTAACTTTGTATCAGAACCAGAACAAATCAATATACCGGCAAATGTGATATATTATCGCATAATTTGATTGCAACCTTTGTTGCAATGAAAAAAATACTATTTGAGTGTTATTTAACTGTGCATGAATACATTTCGTATTTCATACGAAATGTGTTCAAAAAAAAGGTCACCTAAGATAGGATCTATGTTTCCCAACATTCCTTCAGCGGGAGAAATACATTATTAAAAATTGCGGTCCTTTATTAATAGCACCAAACGGAAAGACACAGCACAAATGTATAGACACTAGATACAAGTACAAAAACAATAAACACACATAAAAAAACATAGTAGGACCTTTTTTATAATAGAAGTATTTTCGTATCCCCACCAGAATTACACAATTTGTAACAGGAATGCTCACAACTGCTAATCGGCAAACAAAGGTGGCGAATTCCAAAGTTTCCTATTGTTAGCCAAGACAATAAAACTAAAGTAGTTTTAAGTACATTGAAACAGGATACCAACAAACAGATATGCCGGTTATAAAAAAAAACACGAATATGTATGATATATATATATATAGATCACAATTTTAAAGGTCTTGTATAAAGGATATATTTCTTGAGGAATGAATAAACCTCTTCAATAGAAATATTGATATTTCAACTCCATTATGTTTCAAGATAATTTGCCAGAGAGAGTAAAATGGTGGGGTTCCCTTTTGTAAGGTGGTTTGCATCTGGCAACCAGTTGCGTGATGACGTCAGAGAAACTCTCAGAGCTTCTCGGTGGAAAGCTTAATTTAGGAAAAAGTTCCATCAGCTATAATTTATAATAATGAACTTAAGTTAAAAAGAAATGTACTCCCCATTCAACTATGTAAATACATAACTGCCAATCTCAAAGAGTAATTGAATAATATGTGGCTTTGTTCTTAAAAGTTAACCCATTTATGCCTAGCGTCTAGAAAAAAGGTCTTGGCAAACAGCGTAGACCCAGATGAGACGCCGCATGCTGTGGCGTCTCATCAGGGTCTGCGCTGTTTGCTTAAAGGAATTTCTGTAAGAAATATTCTAAATATAGAAATAAATATACTAGACATCCCTTATTTTGGAAAAAAAATTGATCCAATTTAGAAGGATGGGAGAGTCCACTAGGCATAAATGGGTTAAATAGACAAAATAAACCCGGATTGACCTCTCTTCAGATGTCAATCAAAGGAGCTGATAAGCTATCGAAAAGCTTATCAGATATATGTGTTTGACAAGTTCTTAAGCACCGCTTAATAGTCGACATTTTATCGTAGTAGATGTATATGAATAAACGTAACATTTATAATTTTGACATTCTTCCATACTAGTGTGCTTGGTATATCATTATAACTTTATCATGCATAAGATATTCAATTGTTTAAACGCATGGTCATTTGGAACACAATACCATTAGACTCTATTATCTGTCCAATATGCTGAATAACATGCTTCTGCAGTGCATTAGGATATCGGAACACGCTCGAACGTCAGTGAGAAGCATCTATTACTAACAGATCGTATCGATCAACGTCAAAATGCGACTGTGTTCATATCAATTTTAGAAAATGACTATATGTGGCGTGTTCTGAGAAAACTGGGCAAAATGCTTGTGCGTAAAGTGTCATCCCAGATTAGCCTGTGCAGTCCGCACAGGCTAATCCGGGACGACACTTTCCGCCTTAACTAAATTTTCGCTAAAAAGAGACATCATTTAAACGAAAAATTCCTTAAAAGCGGACTGCACGGGCTAATCTGGGATGACAATTTACGCAAAAGCATTTTGCCCAGTTTTCTCAGAACACGACACATAAAACGATTCGTATTGAAGACAATATATACTACTCAAATAGACATAGTCAATTCTGTACATGTACTAATCTTACCATTGGTAAATTCTATTGAAGCATCATCATACAGTATCCATATTCATTTTAGCTGTGGTAACAGACGGGATTTTAAAACTGATATCCCAAATATAGTTATATTTAAAAAGTGTCTGTGTAGTCTGCATATTTTAATTTATACATTCTCTTAATTAAGCTTAATATACGGTAGACAATACCCTCCATTTCCAGAAGTTTGTTTTAAGTTAATACCTATTGTTGTAGTTATTGTAAATGTGTATTTGGCAAACTTCATGGAGCACACAACAGCAACACAAAAGTAAAAGGACTCAACAAAAACATTACTTGGCTCCAGTCCTTCCAAAAAAACGAAAAAGAAAGTTTCGAGGGCCATCTCGCATATGTAGTGAAAAGATAATTAATTGAAAGTTTTTGTTTTGTTGTACATTTTTTTCTATCTAATCTGGTGTTCCAAACGCAGACATTGAACTGGAAAAGTGCTTCTTTGGATATTTTAATTCAGGCTCTCATGGGACCGTAAAGAAATTAATTAAACTCTCATTAAATTCAAATCAGCTTCACGAACGAAACCTTAAATAAAGCAAAAGTTAATTTGAATTGCACGCTTCTCGCTGGCTTTCGTGGTTTTCTATCAAATGCATATTTATAGCCTACTCGCTTATCAGAGAAACACAACTTTCAGTGCATTGGGTTATCAGGCATGGATTACAATGAGTGATGACACACCGGTATATTTTCGGTAAATGAGCATTCAAAACTAAATTAAGCTGTGACACAAACAGAGGTTTCTAAAAAATATTAAATAAACATCTGGCCATAGGATTGTTGTATTACTTTTTTAAGGACGGCATAGGTTTTCTATTCCCATAAGTAATTAGTTGATTATCTGATTACATCTATTGATATTAGTGATATCAAATAAAGCATTTACATCAAATACATCCTAATCGATTCGAAACATTTTAATTCCACACGATGATACATTGTCTTAATAGTATTTCATTTAGAATGTATCATACCCAATTTAAATTGCAAGCTAGTTGTATTTCATCTTGTGGCAAAGAAACGGAAAGAAAATACTATTGTTCTCATGGTTTAAATGCACTTTTGAGCGAGATCTGCTTGAAGCCGTTGAAGTAGATTTATTCGTCTCCTGTCTGACACGTTTCTTCTTTACACAATTATACATCTACTGCAAAGATTTTGGTTTCAAGCTTTAAGTAGAACACTTCCGAAAACAAAAATGTAAGAGCCGACTCAAGTGCGTTTTACGGCAAGCGTTTAGATTTTTCTCACGATGCATTATAAATACAACAAGTGAGTACTTTCATGTAATTGTTACAGTTTTCGACCATATAAATATATAGCCATCCGCCATATGAATCGTTTAACATGTTGTATTCATTTACAGTGTATTATGACATGAACACAAACGGTGCACTTTATTAATGTTTATGTTATTTTATGTTTAAATATTGCCTTTCAAACATTTTTTGTAAAACATAAGCATTGTTTTAATGAAGCATGCCCAGACCGTTCAAAGACCTACGTTATTTTGATGACCAATAAACACATCTAAGAATAAATACCACAAATTGACTTCCTAGCCGTCTTCAAAGATTATTTCGTGGCCTGAGAATAATCAACTCTGAAACTGTACAATTCTCTCATAAAGCGCTTGCTTCGGCCAACATTGTCGAAATCCTAGAAATAAATGTTTTAATATAATCTTTCAAACATTTTGTAGAAAATACTCTTGTTTTAAACACGCATGCCCATACCGTTATCGGGTGACCAATAAACGCATCTACGAATGAATTACAAATCTCGTGTGCTTCAAAGACTTAATTGTGTTTGCGAATGATCAACTCTGAAACTTTACAATTCTATCATACATCGCTTGCTGCAAACATAACATTCAATACATCATTCAAATGTATTACAACTCACTTGTAGCAAGTCTTATATTTTAAAATAACTTAAATGTTTTACAGTTCATTGTAACTAAGGAATATTTATTTAATTCAATGATATTAAAATGTCAAGGATTAAAAGGCACGTTAATAGCTTTGCAATTGGATTCAATGTAAACGCAGCATTTGAACTAATTACGTTTACATTAAATGCATGGCACCATCGTTAACCGCACACTTGCAAGCGTAAAAACCAAAACAAATTGCAAACGCAAGCTTTTGTAAGGAAACGTAAGTTTTGGTTTAACTTCTGGGAAAGATATTATTTCAGATAAAACAAGGTAATTTAAAAGAGGGCATAACAGCATTTTACATAAAATATTTGCATTCTACACACATCAAGTTCTTTAATTTCAATATAATGAAATGTACACAAAGTAGGTTTCAGAAATTTTGTAATAATGTCGTGGTTATTCTTCAAGAAATAATGCCACTTGATGACGCCATGCTTAAATTATACACTTCTTGACATTGCTTTTTAACGCAACACGTATCATCAAGTGGTATGGCGAACTATATTGCGAATGTATTAACTATGCTACTGCAACTGATTACATAATTTAAACTAAGAAAATCTTGGTTGTTACTCCTATTGAAATGTAGTTTAAACTTTGCGAATGTTTGCAGACGATTCTCACATTGATTGGTTTAAAATGCAAACATTTACAAAATGTAATCCAACTGAATTCATTCATAAAAACTTCCGGTTATACCAAATACGTTATATTTATATTTTTGATATCATTACTCTATGCATATCCGACCTACCTTATATGCCAACAAGAATATTTTATTTATTTGAGGAGATAGGTTTCCATTTAATTGTTTTGTTTGATAATCTTATGGCAGTAATGCTATTGTGTTTTAATCAATTGCAATATAACATATCACCAGAAACAAACACATAATATTGTTTTACCTATTTCAGTATATAATTGTTAATTACGCATTTTATACTTTTTACCACAGTGACTTTATTCAATCAAACAGGCAATATTTTGCTTCGCAGTTCGGTATGTTGCTATAATCAATATTCAAGTGCGCAGAACGTTGCGCAACGTAAAACTTTGGTATCTGACTCTAAATACCAAATCAAATGTCACTGATAGTTTAGTTTCATAGTGGTTGAGCTAATAAGATAATAATAGTAGTAGTCCTCCTCTACTTCCGGAAAAATAGTTTGACTAGCTCGAAATGCCAATGAAACATGTGCATAATGTTTAACAAACATTCTCGCCTGATATCATTACTGAAACCGTATTCAATTGTTAAGGTGCATTAAAATGAACATCAATTTATGGTATTTCAAGTACGTTCATTGAAATCAAAGGTTATGTTGTGCATAAAGTGCTTTTAAATGAAAATTATGTAATGGTATTTAAAGTACTTTCCATTGAAATCAAAGATAATGTTATCGTGCGCAACGAAATTCCTTTAGCACACAACACTCACATTAATAATGTTTACATTAATAGCATGCAATAGTCGTAAAATGCACATTCTCAAGAGGACACACTTAATTCCCCAACTAAAACAGACAGCATTGTTGCTATACAAGCAGGTAATTGTGCCTCATAAAGTCGCATGCTTGCGAAAAACATTCGCATTTAACGAACTCATTCAATGAAGTTTTCGCGTTCCCAACAAATACATGTTTTCAAGAAAAAAAATCAACACATAACCAAGATTATGTATATATGGAATATTTTGTAGTTGATGTGTACTTTAATTAAGAACCATCCAATATTGTAAAGTTGTAACAAACTTTTTATATGCAGGGTAACATTTGCACAAATGCATGTATGCGTCTGCAGACTAAAAAAAGCTAACGTGTTTATTAATTTGTTTTTATTATCTATTTAATATGACAAGTCTTTATTTCTATATGTGTAAGAAGTCTAATTTCGCAATGAAGAACGTTTTATTACTGACGTTATTTTTGTCGATCTTTTATATAAGGTTAACTCTTACAGTGCTGGAACCGGATTTAGAAGGTCTTTGCAAACAGTTTGGATCCAGACCTCATCAGGATCCAAACTGTTTGCTATTCTGATAGTATTCTTTGAAAAAAAGTGAAGAAAATGCTAATTTTAGAAATTCAGCAGACGACATTTTAGCAGACTACAAATATCCCAGCATGCAAAGGGTTAAATCGCTTGACCCTTAATCCACTTACTCTTTTTTGTATCAACGCTTAGACCTTGGGCCTACGAGACTGGTTATATGTGATAAGAATGTGTGTGGACTTGGGTTTGTGCTCTTGGCCAAGATGCAATTACTAAAATCTTATTTGTAACTCGTTGTGATTTCTTGTGTTCCATATTAAGTTAACACGTATCGTCATATCATTAAAAAAAACTAGTAGCACAGCGAAGGCTAGTTACTCATTATACGCAAATATAATATGTTACTCATTTACCAGCCGTGTTTTGAATTTTGCGAAACATTACATATTTACAAATGACTGAAATGTTTGAATTGTAATTTCCATATGGATCCAATAACGTATTTTTCGTTTTCAAAGTTCTTTCAAATGTATGCTCATTTATGTTCGTTTTTTTCTTAACACTTATCAGAACATTTCAAATGTACCAAGGCTGCGAAAAAAGGCGTAATAATTTCTTATGTCATGAGTTGTCGAATGTTTTATCCCACCTTGTTTAGGCAATTGGTAAACTGCCGCCACTGGAGGATTTTCAGAAGGTGAAAAGTATCCACGGTGTTGGATTACGTGGCTTTGTGAGTTTCACAACTAAACGTTAATGGACATAAACACACCGGTAAGTGATGTATTATTTTTTAAATAACTTTTTTAAATGAAATTATTCTCGGTTTGATAAATACGGTATTGTNCGACTAAGACACATTTAACTCCCTTTATTTGTTTACTTGGCAACCAATCAAAGATCATTACATTTTCAGAGTGAATTATATTGAGAGCTTATACGTACCAGCGATGTTATAAAACTGTTTTTGCACCGTCCGTTGCGCATTTTCGTTATTTGGGAAGAACACAAAGTCATGCAGATGTCGACACACGCTGTCCGTGAATTCCTTTACCGCTCTACATACACTGGACCTTGAAATTCCATGCAGCCCGGCAGTCACAATGTGATGTGTTCCAGTCGCAAGAAAATGCAATGCCGCTAGAGTTGAAATGAGCGGCGGAAGAGGACACGAACGTTCAGTAGCCCTCTCCAAATTAAGCATATTCACCAGAAACAGAATAGTTTCCGGGAAAAACCGGTACCGTTCACGAACTTCCAACGGAGACAACGTTTCCAATGGGTTCGATCGATCACGGAAAACTCTCCTATCCATCGGAAACAATGCATTTACGTACCGAACGCGACGAAGACGTCTTTCAATGTCGGCCATATTGTTTTCTTACCATGGTGATTGTCATCAATTTTCAATTTGAACATGCCCAATATCAATGTCATTTTCAGTGTCATTGATTGCAAATTGAAAATCGATTTTGGATGTCATTTGACATCGATTTTCTTTGTGAACACCAAGTTTGAAAACCGATGTCAAACATTGAAAATCAATGTCATTTGACATCGAAAATCGATGTCAATTTGCTTTGTGAACACGGGCCCAGGAGTCCTTTTGGGACAACTTTGAAATGCAAAAAATGATTGTACGATAAAAACCGATGTTAGTCTTAATTGCCTGTAATAGTTATTTGTAATATGTGTTTTCACCGACAGGTTGATTTACTTGCAATTCAAATCGTATATTCCAGTGCTTAAATGTAACAGATAACGGTAGCGGTATACATATTATTTTGTTTATTTTTGTAATAAACATTTAACAATATTTATATATTTGCAACGTAACCGTTTCTTTTGTGATTTGCTTTATAAACTGATCAACAGACCCATGCATTAGAAAAAAACGTTACTTCTTATTTTACTTCTAATACATATACTTTGAAATTCAATAAACCTTGAGCATTGGACACGAATAGTAAATAATTTATAAACGATGGGTAAGTTGGGGTTGTTTATGGCGTAGTCTAAGAAAGATTTTACCTGGGTAGGTTAACAAATAATGAAGACAAAGCTTGACAACGCTGGTAAAAATAATTTTGAAAAGTGAAACAATTTATTCGAAAACTTTGTCACGTAATTTAACTTATTGAGTTGCCTTCTTTAATTTAAATTATGTCAAAAGTTGATGAAAAATAATGATTCTAATAAAAAGATCTAATATATATGTTATTTCTAATTTCTAATTTCTCATCGGTCTATCCATAAGTTTTAACAAACAATTTGAAACTCTTAAATAGTCTGATACCAGGATATATCTAAGTAATTAACGATCTTAATTAGAGATAAGATATTGTAATTTGCAACAAAAATCTCTGCAATGTGAACATATTATTGTTGTCTTATAATATTTAGTTCTTTAAAACATTATTACACTTAATAAGACGTTAGTGCAACTCACGGGAAATAGCTTCAAGTACAAAAGCGTGAATCATCAACCTTTCTTCTTGGTAAAAGTTGAAAACAATACTGTAAAGTTGCTTTTTTATTGACTATAACATGTAACCACACACTCGTGCTAATGTGTTCGCTTTGGACAAATATTAACATTAATTTAAAAAAAAATCTCTCGAATATATGTTAAGCAATTAAGTTCGCATATGTATTTTTAAAAACTATACACATACATAAAAAAGAACATGCAATTCAACTCTTTATTTAATATGGACTATAACATATTATGTATTAAATATAATGTATCAAATATATAAAATATGAAAAATATTAAAAGTACATAAATGTATCCTTGCGTAAAATTCATCATTTTTAAACAACAGAAATCAGAAAACTAAGTTAAAATATAATTGAGAATCAAAGTATCATTCATGAGGCTGGTATACGCAAAATATTAACGTTTTGTAAATTTGACCTCACTTAATAAAAATGTGCTTATGTTGGGCTTTTGTTATAACCGTTTGTCAGTCGTTCTTTGTACATCGCCCGTCGTTAAGATTTACCTTAACACTCTCGATGCGACTTTTCTAGGTAAATATTCGAAACTTTGTCAGAAAGTTTATCCGGATAATGTTTTGACCGAGTTTGAAACTGGATGAGGTGTGGTAAAAAACTTGGTCATTAACTCATACATTTTCCCGATCATCATAAAACTTGCTCGAAACTTTTGTTCTTACGATAAGTCGGCTGAATTTGAAAAAGGTTCTAGTTGTTAAAAAAACATTGGCCGCCATATGGCGGGAAAGTGTTCCTTATATGGTTATTTGGAAAATTTGAGGTCACACGGTTTATCTAATTGATCAGAACCTGTGATGTATTGATATCTGTGCCTTTTTCGGAAATGGTACCTGTTGAAAAATAGGGCGGCCATAGGGCATGGCCATTTTCCATATAGGGCTAAAGCGAAAACGTGTGAGCACTCTAGTAGTCACATTTATGTCCGATCTTCATAAAACTTGCAACGAACTTTTATTTTAATCAAATCTCTGCTGAATTCGAAGATAATTCAGGTCTTATGAAAAAATGGCTGCCAGGTTCCGGGAGGTTTGACTTTTATGGCAAGAGTCAAACCATTTGAACACTCTAGAAATACAATTTATGTCTAATCTTTATCAAACTTGATCAGAACCTTTACTCTTATCGTAACTTTACAGAATTTTAAAATAATTTCGGTTCGTTAAAAAACCACGGAAAAGGGCAGTTTCCTAATATGGTTATATACAAACCTTTTGAATACTCTATGATTCACATGGTTTTATTGCAGAATACATTAGGCTTTAAGCCCATAAGTACACAAACATATAATACACAATGTAGTAAACCGTGGTCAATGACATACAGGTATATACATATACTATTTTAGGCAATATAAGTTAACAATTTATAACGAAAGAATTGGCAACTCTAAAGACATTCATATTCAAAATAAACAAATAGTTTTAACATTAATATATTAAGGTAATTATATAATATGCATATTGCAAAGTCTTATCGTATTCAAAATAAACTTGAATGTTCTAACAATGTGAAAACATATAATTTTTATTGATTGACAACACATAGACAGTAATATGTGGAGAGAAACTATTGATAATATAATTCAGTTCTCAATTTAACTGCTTTAAAAATAAATGTTGCAAGATTTTTAATTGTTTTAGCGTTGTCAGTTTGTAAAAGTTCGATAAATTTTATCATATTTGTGCGATTCCAATAATATCTACGTATACATGTGTCGATAATCCAATCACCACAAAACTTAATCAAAGCATGTGCTGAAATAACATCTTAGCTGTGTTCAAAAATGGTTAACCATAATACGGGATATTATAACTGGATTAATTCTTCCTGAAACTACAACTTCCTGACGAACATTTATAGGAATAAGAGATTCAAACTAGTATTTTCGTATATGTCACATTTAAGAAGATTAGATCTAAGATTTAAGCCTCATTTGTTTAAGCCTACCCTCTTGAGTTGTAGTTTTAGGCTGAATTGTTGTATACTCTGGAGTTGTATTCTCTGGAGTTGTTGGCCATGGAGACGTATACTCTGGATTTGTTGGCCATGGAGACGTATACTCTGGAGTTGTTGCCCATGGAGTTGTTAACTCTTGGGTTGTTGCCCATGGATCTGTATACTGCGGAGTTGATGCCCATGGAGTTGTATACTCTTGGGTTGTTGCCCATGGATCTGTATACTGTGGAGTTGATGCCCATGGAGTTGTATACTCTGGAGTTGTGTACTCTTGAGTTGTTATCTCCTGAGTTGTATACTCGTCAGTTGTAGTTTCATGATGGTGAGTACGCTCTTCAATTAACGGTCTGTTCAAACCGTCATTGAACAAAAGCATCTAAGAAAATGGATATCCAAATTGAAACTGATTAACAAATATTTTTAAAGTGATATAGCTAGCGTGCTGTGTAAACAATAATAAAAAAACTGACGGTGTGTGCATTTTCTAACGAAGAAAGGCCTTGAAAGAAAAATGTATTATTTCATCGGTGTGTATGTAGGTATTGAACGGTACTTTAACATGTAATTTGTTTTATTGAATGAATACCCGCGTGACACATGTCGAATCATAAACACACTAGTTGTTTATTGTTTTTTTCTTAATGTGATTCTAAGAACACAATACAGCACGATATGTTGAAAACGTTTCCATATCAGGTTATTGTCATGATTATGTATCATGTTGGAAAAGGAAAGTATGATAACAATATATTGTCAAACATACGTTGTCGATTAGTCTATCCTTAAGTCTGTGTGTAAATTAAGTATCAAAATCATTAACCAATAAAAAAAGGTTTATATATTTCCTAAGCTCTTTCTTCCTGTGGATTTTAATATGTCATATTGTGTCGATTGTTTAATAAATGTAACGTAAGAAACACTTACATTAACGACCGGTTCACTACCGTTGACGGCATGCCTTACAGACGTGAACAATAAACCAAGGATCCAAGGATGCATGTTCGCTATAGCAAGTGTTGATATAACCTCATAACTGTGGGTTGTTGGGATTCAATTTAACCAATGATAAAAGTAAATGTATAGTTGAACATCATCGTTAACTATTAGTAAACCGCATAGTTAACTATCAGTTAACCCTCGCTTCAAAACCTAGAGCTGGATATCATTTATCAGCAAATTACAATTATATCTCCTACCTGTAATCAGCAAACAAGTGACACAAGCCTGTACTTCATATTGTGTTTAAAAACAAACCCGGAAGTATTCACTACATAACACTTAAGGAAGTTTGATTTCGATGATTGTACTTTCAAATGCATTCGTGCTGACAAAGCATATATATGTGAACTTTTAATAAATGTGATGATAAATAAAGCAGAGAACGAAATACCGTTAGGGCCTTAAAATCAAGGGCGACAATGCAAGAGTGCGAGAATACGATGACGACAGTGCGACAATATGAT
>VMBQ01005105.1:59088-69373 GCA_007657795.1 Dreissena rostriformis | reverse complement strand
GGCTAATCTGGGACGACCCTTATCGCATATGCATTAAGCCCATTTTTCCCAGACTGCTCCTATCAATAACATGCTTTGCTGCATTATATATCAGGTCACTATAAAAACAGTGTTAGCTGCTGATAAGCCCCTTGATCTCTCTATGGGGCTGTTAAGGGGTTTATAATTGAGATAAAAGAAAAAAATAATTAAAATAGGCACTTATCAATGCTCTTTCTTCAATTTTAGATGCATTTCTTACAACCTAGTCATTTATCTATTTAATTAATAACTTAGTATATTTTTCCTACTTCATTTACCTGACCCCTGTGAAGTACCCTCAGATTGGATATACAAGCCTACTGGGACATTTGGCTGACTGCAGGCAGTGGTAACGTTGGGGCTGGCGGACAGAAGGGTGCGTATGGTAGGATGCTGACTGGGTTTCTCTGCGTCCACGTGCACGCCTATGGGCTGAATCAGGGGTCGCACACCTGAGGACATGGAACACGTAGTCATTTTGAAACTGGTTGCGTCTCCACCTAACACCGCCGACTGGTTGGACGAAATTGGTATTACACTCGTTATAACCGTTTTCCCGCCCTTGACGGTTTTGAACAGTACGGGCTTCATTATGTTACTGCTACTCAGCTGACGTACAATGTCGGCATAGTCGACGAGCTGTGTTTTCCCGCTCTGAACAATGACCGCTTGTTGCTGGTCAGTCTGAGTGGTTGTAGATGACGTCTCCGTCTTATTTGTCTGCCGCGATTTCTTGGTGGCATATTGGTCCTCTACGTTGTTTGGAATAATTCTCCTCTTCCTCAGTCGACCTCGCTGACTGACATCAATCTCCTCATCATCTAAGGCTTTTATGGGCGTACTGAAGAAAACAAAGCATGATTCTGTATGCCAACAGTCCAACACAAAATCAAGATATGCCAAAGTTTCATGAAGATATGGCAATAAATGTTCACAACCTTTTTTTTATTATTTGACCCAGTGGCCTAGTTTTTGATCCCTTATATTCCAATTTCAAATTTAGCAGAAATATTATTGGGACATTTTGTTTTACTAATTTTAATGAATATTGGTCGTTCCCGGTAAATGGTGCCTCTAGAGTGTTCACAAGCTTTATCTTTTAATATTTTTCTCACTTTTTGAGTCTTTTTGTGTACATGCTGTACGAGTCGCTTTTACTCACCTTGCTCCAGAGTCAGTCTGACTATTCACAGCAGATGATATGTCTGACTTCTGCTTGACCTCCAAACCCTCGGGTTCGCCGACATCAGAGTGGCCAGAGTCAGTCGCCTCATCTTCAGAAGTATCCCAGGCGTTCATCTTAAAGGAGAGTAGAAAATGTCTCGCATTATATTTGGGTCTCACTCTGGGAAACTGTGTTTAATGCTTGTGTGTAGAGTTATCCGAGATAAGCCTGTGCAGTCCGCACAGGCTTATCAGGGATGACACTTTCCGCTTTTATGGAATTTTTTGTTTAAAGGAAATCTCTTCTTAACAAAAATAAGGTGGAAAATGTTGTCCCTGATTAGCCTGTGCAGACTTCACAGGCTAATCTGGCATGACACTTTCCAAACATGCATAAAGCCCCGTTTTCACAGAGCAGGGCACATTTCTCTACATATTTACAGGCATATGTAATTTCCAGCTCTTTCAAATGACTTTTTTCTGTGGACAAAAGCTGCAGTACCAACATGAGCAGTGTGTAACATCCAGCTATGTCACACCGGATCTGCCTCTAAACAAAGTCAAAGAATCTTCATGAAACTTAGTTTCACACAAAGCTGTTGTAAATATTCCTATTGAATCAACAGAGCAATTGAGCAACAATTGAACTTCATGCAGTATTCTGATACTGTCAAACTTGTCAATTTTCAAATGACCAAGTAAAAATGCCTCAATAAAGATAAAACTGACCCACATAACAAGGCCCACCAAAATGTTCTTTCTTTCAGTACAAAAGAAATATCTGGAAACCAGTGTCTATTCTACAATGAGGCAAGGGAGGATTCACCCCCTTTTATTGAAGATCACCCCCATATTTGTATGGGAGGGGAGATGTTTTACATAGACAAAGAAGGAAAAATGTCCTACATTTTTGTAATATTAGAATTATCAGTAAAATTCCACCATCTTTTTTAATCCTAGAATAGACACGGGTTTGAAAACTGCAGCTATAATTCCAAATTCGTTTCAGCACTAGTCTATTAAAGTAAATGTAATTAGGTAGAAGTGCTGGGACACACTCCGGTTCATATAATGCCATCCATGTTTGGAAGGACCTCATCAACTTCTATACACACACACCTTTGAAAGTTCTCTCAGGGCTTACTCTGCTCTCCGCAAATAAGCCAATAGCTACGAATTGGCAAAATTGGCTTGAGAAATTTCCACTTGGCTAGTTTTTCTTCATTATCACATATAAAATATACAAAATAAAAATTATTCAGACATAACAAGAGATGTGTTTGTCAGAAACACAATGCCCCCTACTTTGATTTATTTTTTTTTAACTTTGTCCTTTAAGGATGACCTTGACCTTTCACCACTCAAAATGTGCAGCTCCATGAGATACACATGCATGCCAAATATCAAGTTGCTATGATCAATATTGCAAAAGTTATGACCATTTTTCGAAACCTAAACGCAAGTGTGACGGAATTTCAGAAGGATAGACAGACAGACGGACGGACAGTGCGATCACATTATGCCACCCTACCGGGGGCATAACAAGTTAAATTTGGCTTCAGAAAATTTTAAGCAATGTCCCTGCACTGTCAAGACAGTACCAACCTCGGGGGGTTCCTCATATTCCTCGACCTCCCTCCTGAGCCGTATGCGTGCATTGCGTGTGGCCTGCTGCAGCTTGCCCTCCCAGGGCTCCAGTTCCTTCAGCAGACACACGAGTCGCTGGTGCNCCCACATAACAAGGCCCACCAAAATGTTCTTTCTTTCAGTACAAAAGAAATATCTGGAAACCAGTGTCTATTCTACAATGAGGCAAGGGAGGATTCACCCCCTTTTATTGAAGATCACCCCCATATTTGTATGGGAGGGGAGATGTTTTACATAGACAAAGAAGGAAAAATGTCCTACATTTTTGTAATATTAGAATTATCAGTAAAATTCCACCATCTTTTTTAATCCTAGAATAGACACGGGTTTGAAAACTGCAGCTATAATTCCAAATTCGTTTCAGCACTAGTCTATTAAAGTAAATGTAATTAGGTAGAAGTGCTGGGACACACTCCGGTTCATATAATGCCATCCATGTTTGGAAGGACCTCATCAACTTCTATACACACACACCTTTGAAAGTTCTCTCAGGGCTTACTCTGCTCTCCGCAAATAAGCCAATAGCTACGAATTGGCAAAATTGGCTTGAGAAATTTCCACTTGGCTAGTTTTTCTTCATTATCACATATAAAATATACAAAATAAAAATTATTCAGACATAACAAGAGATGTGTTTGTCAGAAACACAATGCCCCCTACTTTGATTTATTTTTTTTTAACTTTGTCCTTTAAGGATGACCTTGACCTTTCACCACTCAAAATGTGCAGCTCCATGAGATACACATGCATGCCAAATATCAAGTTGCTATGATCAATATTGCAAAAGTTATGACCATTTTTCGAAACCTAAACGCAAGTGTGACGGAATTTCAGAAGGATAGACAGACAGACGGACGGACAGTGCGATCACATTATGCCACCCTACCGGGGGCATAACAAGTTAAATTTGGCTTCAGAAAATTTTAAGCAATGTCCCTGCACTGTCAAGACAGTACCAACCTCGGGGGGTTCCTCATATTCCTCGACCTCCCTCCTGAGCCGTATGCGTGCATTGCGTGTGGCCTGCTGTAGCTTGCCCTCCCAGGGCTCCAGTTCCTTCAGCAGACACACGAGTCGCTGGTGCAGCTCGATGACATTCTTCTTACGCGGAGGTAGGGGCTGCATCTGTGAGAGGGAAACATCGGGCATGATTTAGTGTCACCATCAATTATATATGAGCCTCGCTCTGGGGATACGAGGTTTTAATGCATGTGCATAAAGTGTCGTCCCACAGTTTGCAAAGGCTAATCAGGGACGACAGTTCCCGCTTTTAAGGAATTTTTTGTTTATAGCAAGTCTCTCCTTCGCGAAAACCCAGTGTAGGAGGAAAGTGTTTAACTGATTGGCTTGTGCAGCCTGCATAAGGCTTATCTGAGATGACACTTTCGGCACATGCATTAAGCCCAGTTTTCCCAGAGCAAGGCTCATATGGACTTGTTATGGGCAAATGACGCTGGTATGGTTTCAAATCAATGTTCTTCAATGCTGAAGGTTAAATGGTTTTTGTTAAAAAAAAGAGCACATAGGAAAGCTTGGGACATATAGGCCCCTTAGGGTGAATATGTACTTGAAGCTAAACTTTCTTTATTTGGCTTTAAATTTGATCCAGCTGAAGGTTTTTAATGCAGAACATGTTAGAAAATATCAGAATTTCTTTCAGCAAATAATGTATTAAGTGTGTTCAAGCTGAATATAAGGGAAAAGTTAAAAACAAATACCTTTACAGCAGAATGGGGTCAAATCGCTGAATTTCGGACAAAAAATTAGAAGAAAAATAACTTTCACAATTCAACTTATTTGCACTCACCACTTCACGTTTGCCTCTGCGTAAAACCAAAGGTTCTGGCTCCGCAAACTGTTTGACAAGGGTGCGTAACTCTTCCACACTTTCAGCAACCATGTAAAACTCCTTAGGGTCGGGCACCTACAAACAACAATACACTGATAGATTCAATGTTGTGAATGAAAGGAAATGTCAGTCAAATAGAGCAATAGTCACAGCGAAATTATTAAACAGAGGTGAAAATTAGGAATATATTAACCTTTAATCTACACTCAAACCGGTAACTGTTAAAATATCGCTAATTAGTAATTATCACAAAGAAGAGCTTCAAAATATTCTGTGAAAAGGGGGTTAAATGCATGTGCGTAAAGTGTTGTCCCAGATTAGCCTGGAGTTTTGTCAAGAACAGGTTTCCTTTAAACGAAAAAAACAATACAAGCGGAAAGTATCGTCCATGATTAGTCTGCGCAGGCTGCACAGGCTAATCTTGGATGACACTTTATGCACATGCATTTAACCTCCTTTTCACAGAGCAAGGCTCAAATATATTACTTTTATAAGAAAAAATTGCTCATAATTATGTTTTACATACAGTTTCAAATCATGTAAGGTTCCAAGTAAATACTGAAAATAAACTTCTGTACAGAACATGCAGAGATATTTTTGTTTACCGAAATAAACAAGTATATGATTACCTAGATGTTCTGTTGTTGCTAATATAAGGTTAGAAGTGTAGTATACATAATAATAGAGTCTCGCTCTGTGAAAAAGGGGATTAATGCATTTGTGTAAAGTTTGGTTCCAGATTAGCCTGTGCGGTCCGCACAGGCTAATCAGGGACGACACTTTCTGCCTAAACTGGATTTTTGTTAAGAAGAGATTTTTTTTCAACAGATTATCATAAAAGCGTTAAGTGTCATCCCTGATTAGCCTGTGCAGATTGCACAGGCTTATCTAAGACTACACTTAACGCACATGCATTAAACCCCCTTTTGACAGAGTGAGGCTCAATAAGAATCTTCAATTACCATTTCATCTTCATCACTTTCCTCATCAGTCTCTTCTTCAGTCTCATTCTCAACCGCAGGCTCTGGATCATGCAAAGCCACCACACTAGCATCCGACTTCCTCTCCTGGTCAGTGTCAGCCTTAACCATTGCACTTACATCAGCCTTAATAATATCCTTAGAATCATCTGTCACTGTTTCCAGATTTTCATCTTCCATTTTAACATTAATACTGAGATCTTCAATTTTGACTGATTCATTTTTATCAAGATCAGCTTCTTCAGGTTTAAAATCTTTAACATCATTGTGACTTTCCGATTTTACAACCAAGTTTTTACCATACTTTTCCTCTGATGAAAATTCCTCCTTCATAGACACTTTATTGTCCTCAGCCTTACTGTCTAGAATGTCTATTTGTTTCTGCTTAACATTTTCACCATTAACCTTCACATCTTTTACGTCTATAGTGTTTTCCTGTACACATTTCAAATTTTCAACAAGTTCATGTTTCATATCAGTTCTGGTGTTCTGATGGTGTTTTCCTTCAAGGAAACCATTTGATAAATTTTGTTTTGTGTTTAATTCTAATTCTGACATAACGGTAACCGGCTTCAACGCCTCCCTTTCATCGAGAGGCTTAATATCTGTCTCTTTATCACCTTCAAATAAATTGTCACCGAGCTGCAAATCTTTACCATCCATGGCACTGATAACATTAGAAAAGTCCACCCTTGATGTTGACATAGAGGCAGTTACATTGCAACTTAACACTGAAGAATCTTCACATTCAACATGAGTATGCAAACTTTTTGTTTTTGCGGTTTTTGCCATACCAGAACTAGAAATTACACTTGCAAACCCACTATTTTCTTGATTTCCGCTAACAATGGAATTCGAACATTGACTATCCTCATTTAATGTGCTAGTGTTTGTTGTGGAGCTTATAATATCCACATCCAAATTACTAGTTGTCCTAGATTTGTCAATAACTACATTTCTAGTCAACGGATTATCATCAACATCTGAACCTAAATCTCCAACATCACCTAATGCACCAGATTTCCCTGAGGTTTTATAATCATCATGTTTGTTTGACTCCAATTCAACGTCTCTAGAATCCACATTTAAACTCGAGCGAAGGCCGTCACATGTTCTAGAGTTCGCAAACAGTTTATTAATATCACAGAAATTGCTCTCCTCACCAGTGTCGCAGGAACTCCGTCTGCTTGTACCAGCATTCTCCACCCACAAACTACTACCCTGCTCAGAGAGACTATTATCACCACCCATCATGCTGGAATTTGACGCTGAATTCTCATCGAACAAAAAACTCGTTAAATCCCGAGCAGCGTTATACGGCGGAATGTTCTTTAGACCCGCTCGCATTCTGCTTCCTCGTCGAAGTCCGAAATCGGCATCGAAAATGAGCGGACTGGCATCGCGCGAGGTGTCGTTACTCCTATCGAGCCGCACGCTGCGTCTAGGAATGAAGTCCGCGGAGGATATGCACGGACTCGATTCCCGCGAGACGTCACTAGACTGGTTCAGGCACGAAGCAAGTTTGGCTTTGAGATCACGACGAGCCTGATAAGGACAGGCCTCCCACGAGCTCACGTTACTGTTAGAGTCACTGTTATCACAGTACGGTATGGTGGCTTCACTAACGGAGCTTTCTTCGCCTTCAGATCTATCGTCTGCGTTATCAATACTATTATTGTCTGTGTAACGCTTGAGATCTTGTATTTTTCCCACCCCGCTGGGTCCTGGAACTGGGTCATCGTAGATGCTTGTACTTGAGGGCACGTCATCTTCTGGGTCACTGGAACTGCTGCTGCTATCACTGTTGTCTTCCGTCAATGACATCTCCTCTCCCAGTTGCAGCGGAACAAATACTTTAGGTGCCTTAACAAGAAATAGAACAGTTGGTACGTTTTTACGATTTTGGGACACAATAAATTTATTCAAAGACTTAAACTTGTTTTAATCTTTTTTGTTTTATAGGTGGTTAAATAAGAACAAGAATTGATTGTTTTTTGTCTGCTAACTGTTAAACTATAATATTCTAAAAATATTCACTTTATTTTTGTATGATCAATATGACTTCATTGTACACTGTTTCATTGGTAGAAATGTATATGAAATGATAAAACACAGAACCAATCAGATTCTTCATTGCTTATTCATAAGCAAGAGGTTTTGTAGTAAGATCTTATCTAGCAGCAAAGCACATTTTCATGAAAATGTGATCATACGCAAAACAACAACTCTAAGCTATTGTTAGTTGCAATATGAAATTTTTAGAAAGTTAAATTCAAGCCATGTAATTTCAAATACAAGAGCACGGCTTAGCGGGTGCAGACCGCTCATCTATTTGTCAAAGTATGAATNCAGTAGGGGGCATTGTGTTTCTGACAAACACATCTCTTGTTGTTTACAAACAACATAGATTTCAATGAAATAAACAAACTTTACTTTCCCTTGAACTGGTGCTCTCTTAAAATACATAGAATAATTTTTGGTTGACTGGGGTTTTAATTTAAATGTTAATATGTTATGTATGTAAGTCTTTAATATATATAACCTGGTTAACAGAATATACATTTATTGATGCTGTTGATTCAATTGCGTTCCAGATTCAAGACTATTTATGTTTATTGTTTGAATTACTTTGTCTCGGATTGTCAGTAATTTTTTAGTCAGATCTGTTCTCTCCATCTGTATGATTATCCAGACATTTGTGTCGCGTTCTAAGAAAACTGGGCATAATGCTTGTGCATAAAGTGTCATCCCAGATTAGCTTGTGCAGTCTGCACAGGCTAATCAGGGACGTCACTTTCCGCCTAAATTTGATTTTTGCTAAAAAGAGACTTCATTTAAACGAAAAATGTCATAAAAGCGGAAATTGTCGTACCTGATTAGCCTGTGCGAAATGCACAGGCTAATCGGGGATGACAATTTATGCGCATGCATTATGCCCAGATTTCTCAGCACGACACAAATATGAATAATAATGTGGTCCTACACATGAATGAAGGTAATTTTTTATTGAAGTCTGCTTTGCCCAACAGTTCAATACATGTATCATTATGTAAAAAATAAATTTCAAGCATGCATTTTCATTGAACGAAATGCATTTTAATCACTTTAAATTATTATTAATACACATGCTGTATCCATTGTTTGAAGCCCATGTGTTGAACTTTGGTACAAACGTACTTTAATTCTATCCACTATAATATGTTAAATACACATGTATTTGTTGATAGTTCGATCTGTTTCGATGCTTATTTTAGGCAAAGCCATAGGTCACACATAAAGTGACAATTAGATAATACACCATTTGTTTTACGATTGATGAATATGTAGTTGCTAGATTAAAATCAGTGTACATGAATAAAAATACTATCTTTAAGCATTTATAATTTGTAACAATAGTATCTTCAGGTTGTTTGGTCCCTAGTTATGTCTCATTTATGTGTCGTGTTCTGAGAAAACTTGGCATAATGCTTGTGCGTAAATTGTCATCCCAGATTTGCCTGTGCAGTCCGCACAGGCTTATCAGGGATGACAATTTCCGCTTTTATGGAATTTTTCGTTTAAATGATGTCTCTTCTTAGCGGAAATCCAGTTTAGGTTGAAAGTGTCCTCCCTGATTGGCCTGTGCGGACTGCACAGGCTAATCTGGGATGACACTTTACGCACATGCATTATGCCCAGTTGTCTCAGAACACGAGGCAGTTATGTCTCGTATATTGCATGAGCATTTTGAAGTTACATGTGGATTAAGGATCAATGAGATTAAATAAAGTGTTTGTTCATGCATTTGATAGTGCTTTATTATATTTTAAAGCTGTAGATATTGTAGATATATATGTGTCATGTGTACATGTTTTCGTGAGCTTGGTCCCGCATGCCTGTTATTGCTAAGTGTTGTATTCCAAAAGCTAAACATACCTCCTTTTTTGGAAGGACATTTGTATATTATTTGCGGTATAGACGAATGAATGTCGATACAGTTAATCATGTGTTACGTACTTGTTACTTGAAATGTATTTATGAAATAAATGGAAATATAAACAAGCTTATACATTTTATTTTATATTTTCGAGCTTATAGAAAGGGAGTTTTACTTATTTTCCGTTCTTATCTACCGATACATCACTTAGAGTGCGCAGAATCGTTGCACAAGATTTAAGAAGTAAACAACATTTTAACAATCTGTTTCTTTACTTATTGTTGGACTTCAGACGGATTGACCAGATATAATGATTGGATGGTCCGCTGCAAAACTTATGAACCACACTCTGGGAAAACGGGACTTAATGTATCTGCGTAAAGTATCGTCCCAGAATAGAATGTGCAGTCTGCACAGGTTTATCAGGGGCGACACTTTCCACTTTTAAAGCATTTTTCATTTAAAGAAAGTCTCGCCTTAGCGAAAATCTAAAGACACATGCGCTTAGCCCGGTTTTCCCAGAGCGAGGTTAATATATAACCTATTCTGAAGTAGCATCTTACTGGATTTGTTTGCCGCGTCATTCATGTTTTCAAAGCTGTTAAAGAGTTGTGCTGCATAACTTGTAAAAATTAAATTTGAAAAACTTCATTGTTTTATCATCTTATTAATATATATATATAAACCGGGCTAAATGCATGTAAAATA
>VMBQ01005105.1:0-56281 GCA_007657795.1 Dreissena rostriformis | reverse complement strand
ATTATCAATGAAGTCTATTTTAATGAGTATATTATTATTAATGACGTTTTATAATAATGGTTATATTAGCAGCATCGCTGTGGTAGCTTATAGTCGTGATTGGTGATGACACGTATATGGTACAATCTGAGGTTGTGATGTTGTAAAAATTCTATGACGGCATGATATAAAAAAGGTGTCATGAAGTAAAAAAAAAAACTGAACGTGTCGACTAAAACTACGATGGCAAGTCATTTTCACAAGAGCATGACGCCAACAATTATGTGGATTTGTCGACTAAGGAGACGATTTCAAGACTTAAAGAACCCGCATGTTGGCATAACAGCCTAAATCTCTGACAATATTTTATGCTTTAGCCGTCCTGTTCACAACACAGAAATAGTTAAATATACAGGACGGCTAAAGGAAAAAAAATCGTCAGAGATTTAGGCTGTTATGCCAACATTCGGGTACATTAGGTCGACACGTTGAGTTATTTTGTACGCCATGACACCTTGTTTATATCATGCCGTCATAGAATTTTGACATCATCACAGCATCAGAGTGTACCATATACGTTTCCATACATATATCACCCATTCTCACCAGATAACGATATTATCATTTTCTATGACGGCGTAGCAATACATACATCTTTTTTGACGTATTCGTGAAACTGTCACCCTCTATGACGTCGTAGCGATACTATCACCCTCTTTGACGTCGTAGCGATACCATCACCCTCTAGGAAGTCGTAGCGATACTATCACCCTCTAGGAAGTCGTAGCGATACTATCACCCTCTAGGCAGTCGTAGCGATACTATCACCCTCTAGGAAGTCGTAGCAATACTATCACCCTCTAGGAAGTCATAGCGATACTATCACACTATATGATGTCGTAGCGATACTATCACACTATATGAAATCGTAGCGATACTCTCACACTATATGACGTCGTAGCGATACTATCACCCTCTATGACGTCGTAGCGATACTTTCACACTTTATGACGTCGTAGCGATACTATCACCCTCTTGGAAGTCGTAGCGATACTATCACCCTCTAGGCAGTCGTAGCGACACTATCACCCTCTATAAAGTCGTAGCGATACTATCACCCTCTAGGAAGTCGTAGTGATACTATCACCATCTAGGCAGTCGTAGCGATACTATCACCCTCTAGGAAGTCGAAGCGATACTATCACCCTATAGGAAGTCGTAGCGATACTATCACACTATATGACGTCGTAGCGATACTATCACCCTCTAGGAAGTCGTAGCGATACTATCATCCTCTAGGAAGTCGTAGCAATACTATCACCCTCTAGGAAGTCATAGCGATACTATCACACTATATGATGTCGTAGCGATACTATCACACAATATGAAATCGTAGCGATACTATTACACTATATGACGTCGTAGCGATACTATCACCCTCTATGACGTCGTAGCGATACTTTCACACTATATGACGTCGTAGAGATACTATCACACAATATGACGTCGTAGCGATACAATCACCCTCTATGACGTCGTAGCGATACTATCATCATCTATGACGTCGTAGGGATACTATCACACTATATGACGTTGTAGCGATACTATCACCTTATATGATGTCGTAGCGATACTATCACACTATATGAAATCGTAGCGATACTATCACTCTATATGACGTCGTAGCGATACTATCACCCTCTATAAAGTCGTAGCGATACTATCACCCTCTATGACGTCGTAGCGATATTATCACCCTCTATGATGTCGTAGCGATACTATCACCCTATATTATGTCGAAGCGATACTATCAACTCTATAACGTCGTAGCGATACTATCACACTATATGACGTCGTACCGATACTATCATCCTCTATAACGTCGTAGCAATACTATCACCCTCTAGGCAGTCGTAGCGATACTATCACCCTCTAGGAAGTCGTAGCGATACTATCACCCTCCATGACGTCGTAGCGATACTATCACCCTTCATAACGTCGTAGCGATAGTATCACACTTTATGACGTTGTAGCGATGGTATTACCCTCTATAACAGGGGGAGCGATACCATCACCATCTATGACGTCGTAGCGATAATATCACACTATATAACGTCGTATCGATATTATCACTATATATGACGTCGTAGCGATGCTATTATCCTCTATAACGTCTTATCGATACTATCATTCTCTTTGACGTCGTAGCGATATTATCACACACAATGAAGTCGTAGCGATAATATCACACTATACGAAGTCGTAACGATACTATCATTCTCTTTGACGTCGTAGCGATATTATCACTCTATATGATGTCGTAGCGATACTATCACACTATATGATGTCGTAGCGATGCTATCACACTATATGATGTCGTAGCGATACTATCACCCTCTATGACGTCTTAGCGATACTATCACACAATATTATGACGAAGCGATACTATCACACAATATTATGACGTAGCGATACTATCACACTATATGATGTCGTAGCGATACTATCACCCTCTATGACGTCGTAGCGATACTATCACACAATATTATGACGAAGCGATACTATCACACAATATTATGACGAAGCGATACTATCACACAATATTATGACGTAGCGATACTATCACACTATATGATGTCGTAGCGATACTATTACCCTCTATGACGTCGTAGCGATACTATCACACAATATTATGACGAAGCGATAGACAGATTGATCGGGTTTAAAATGCGCTTACACATTTGTAAATAAATCACACAGATGTGAAGCAGTAAATTATTAATTTACGTTTTTTTTTACGGAATAAAACAATGAGTATTGCATTATTATATACACCAATTTAATTGGAACATGCCTGCTTTCTGGCTTTTGCTGGCACGAGATGTTTAATTTACTTTTGGTTTGGGGAGAATAATGATAGATGTCGGAGCTCTTCGAAAATTGTACCGTGTTGTAAATATTCTCTGTAATTTGTAATAAAATGAGTCATAGGTACATGCAACTTAATACTGTTTTGTTTTTCAAGTGAGTCTTCTACCTACGTTATTTATACACTCAATGAAAACATTACATAAGGGAAGATCAAAATCTTCTTTACAGACATTGACCTTATTTTTTTACATACTAAGCTATCGGCCTATGAAAATTTAAAGCCATCCGAACACACGTTTTCTTCCATAGCTTCTTTGAACCAAAACAAGCTTCAGGATACGATATTTCGTTGTGAGTGGGCAAAGTACATATACATGTATATGTCCATGATCTTCAATTTGAAATGTTAACCCATCGCCGTTTCTCATGCAATCTTCTCACGCTGCCAGAGCTAATATTCTGTTCTATATCAACGGTGTTAATGTCAACCCCCAGGGTCCACTCGTCGCACAGTCAATCGATAGGGAAATCTCGACACTCTGCGTGGCAAAGCCAGACATAATAATGGACTGGTCAGCGACATTATAGCTATATGCAATTCAAAACGAATGCGATTGGAACATACCAACTTTGCGACGAGGTGTTTTATTGAGTTTTGTTTTGAGGAGAATAATGATAGATGTTAGAGCTGTTCGAAAATTGTAACGTGTTGCAAATATATACGATGTGTAATAAAACGGGTCATAGGTTGGCAAGTGCAACTTACGGTAATATTTATATTTCAAATGCGTATTTTGCGTTATTTATAAACTCAATGAAAACATTACATATTGGAAGATGTAAATTTCTCTTACAGACTTTTACCTTATATTTGACATCTTAAAATATTGGCCTATGAAAATTAAAAGCCATCTGAAACTCACGTTTTTATCCAAAGCTTCTTTGAACCAACACCTTCTTCAGGTTAAGATATTTCGTTTCGAGTGGGCAAAGTACATGTACATGTATATGTCCTTTATCTTCAATTTGAAATGTTAACAAATCGCCGTTCCTCTTGCAATCTTCTCACGCTGCCAGAGCTAATATTCTGTTCTATATCAACGGTGGTAATGTCAACCCCCAGGGTCCACTCGTCGCACTGACAATCGATTGGGAAATCTCGACACTCTGCGTGGCAAAGCAAGCCATACTAATGGACTGGTCAGTGACATTAAAGCTATATGACATTCAAACGAAGGCGATTGGAACATACCATATTTTGCTGGCACTAGGTGTTCTATTGAGTTTTGTTTTGGGGAGAATAATGGTAGATGTTAGAGCCGATCGGCTTGCATTTCCTAGTTTGTAAAGTGTACGCCCAAGTGTGTAAAGGATACGCCAAAGTTAACTTAGCTTTTCCTTAGATTGACAGTGTCGCTGTGGATCATATATATAGGATCTGACATGAGTTGTCATATCATACCATATTTTATTGAACGAGTTCAGGAATTTTGTTAGTAAGCGAGCCTTTGTTGAGCTTACTAACGAATTTCCTGGACGAGTTTAATAAAATATGGTATGATATGACAACGACTGTCAGATTTTTTTTATCACATGCTTTTAAACTAAATAAAATAGATCTTAATTGACCAAACAAATGCTGATAGATCTAAAAGTTGTTTACTATCGTGACGTCATTTCATGTTGACGACGACATTTCACCAAAATAAAGCCATGCGATTGGTAAGTTATTGATTCTGTAGCCAATGAAAACG
This sequence comes from Dreissena rostriformis, assembly GCA_007657795.1. Taxonomy (NCBI): domain Eukaryota; kingdom Metazoa; phylum Mollusca; class Bivalvia; order Myida; family Dreissenidae; genus Dreissena; species Dreissena rostriformis. Next base: position 51,677 of record VMBQ01005105.1, on the reverse strand, counting down.
CTTAAAAATGTCGTATTACACAATATAAAAAAATATGTAATGTCTGTATTACATTGAAAACAATGTATCGCATGTGATAAATGGATTTTGTACTGTGGAACGAATATCTCATTTATTGAGTTGATTTATTACGTACAATGTATACTGTACATTGAATGATGTCTACTTAAATCTCCTGTTTTATTCACTGGAGCTCTTATGTATAGTATACGCCGGTTAAAAAAAAAAACGGGACTTCTTGCGGGATCACCTGCGGCACGTTCCAAGCGGCAGGCGGGCGGGAGGCGTCCAGGAGTACATACACAGTTTAAATCTGTATCTGTTTTATCATGTAACTTGGTGATAATGTTTTTGAGCTTTATATCTTTCTCAAAATCGATAATCTGCCGGGTCAAGCGAAGCAAAAATTACCTGGTTAACCATGTCCGTTCTCTGACTCAAACAGTTTAAATATGATTATAATAAAACGTAGTGATCATAATTGTGGGCATTAAATCGCGACCCAGTTTGATAATAAACCAGATTGATTAACAACACTTATGGATAGCGCTTGAGCTATACGAATTACCAATGTCGAGTCTCGAACTTAAATAAGTTTAATTTGATTTATCTTGGTTATAATCTATATGGGCATATAATGTCGGCCACGTTCGATATGGTTACCATCCTGATCGGCTAGAGTACTTATCAATTATGACACTTGAATTTTCCCAACTTGCCAGAATAATGTTATTTGGTCGCTAAGTAAAAAAGTTTTTTTTTTTTTAAATTAAATTTTGTTTGCATTAATCAATCTCATTGAAACTTAAGATATAGCAAGTTTTAATGGCGGGCGACCTAGCCTGTGATTGCTTTTGGTGCTTGTTGGATCAAGATCAATGTCACTCTGACTAAAAAAAGTAAAACGGTCCTCGCTGAATATGTTCAGTTTGGATTTGGTATTTGCTTTCGCGTTTTATGTGGATGTATTTGTTTCTAGCACGGAGCGTATATTGATGTCATCTAGAGTCCATGTTTCTAGGTAGCTAACAAACAGATCCAGTTTGAGGTTGTATTTGTGGCCAGTCGGATTAAGGTCAAGGTCATCGTTACTAAAAATATTAAAACGCTCTCCGCTCAATACTTTGAGTTTGTATAAAGGTATTGCACTAAATTATTTGAGCAGGTGGCTTACCCATGGGCTTACCTGCAGTCATAGAAGAGTGTGAATTCGTTCAAGTCTGGTGAAGGTCAAAGTCACTGTTACTTAAATTAGAAACACGGATACCGCTCTATAACTTGAGTTTGCATGGTGTTATTGCGCTTGAATTTTGTTTCCAAGTAGACAAGCATACCTAGCTTGGGTTTCCATTAAGAGCCCGTTGGGTGAAGGTCACTGTTACTATCAAAAAGACAACGGTTTCCACTCACTAACGTAATATTTGACGGGGAAATGCCCTGAAATTATGCGAATTGGTAACTTATAATCGGACCTTGCTTAGGATCGCATTTTGGGGCCAGTCACGGGCGTATGTTGTGATAAGTTGTCACCATTGTTTTAATATTTAATTTTCTTCAAATCAACAGTGCCCTGTTCAGGAGTCATGGTAAAAACAGAACAATTAGATATGATACGTAAAGCCTGTATCACCTGAGTGCCGATTTAGAACAATGTAATGAGCACATATTTAAAGAGGTGTATAATTTACACTTTCAACTTAAAGGCACGTTACCGTAAGATTCACAAAGAAAAAACACCATACTTGAGCCTCGCTCTGGGAAAACGGGGCTTAATGCATTTCCGCACAGGCTAATCAGGTTTCGTTAAGAAGAGACTTCTTTTATACGAAAACTTCTATAACAACGGACAGAAGATCTCACAGACTAATATGGGAGGATACTTTACGCACATGCATGCAGCCCCGTTTTCCCAGTACGAGGCTCATATGCATCTTGTCTGCTGCCCTCTCACTCTGACAGAGCAAACAGCCTGTGCTCTATCAACATTGTCTTCCTGCTGCCCTCTCACTCTGCCAGAGCAAACAGTCTGTGCTCTATCAACATTGCCTTCCTGCTGCCCTCTCACTCTGCCAGAGCAAACAGTCTGTGCTCTATCAACATTGCCTTCCTGCTGCCCTCTGACTCTGCCAGAGCAAACAGTCTGTGCTCTATCAACATTGTCTTCCTGCTGCCCTCTGACTCTGCCAGAGTAAACAGTCTGTGCTCTATCAACATTGCCTTCCTGCTGCCCTCTCACTCTGCCAGAGCAAACAGCCTGTGCTCTTTCAACATTTCTTCCTCCAGCGGTACTAGCATACAGCGGAATTCACCCGAGACTCGATATCGAAAATGTCGACAAAATGCACGGCGAAAGAAGAGATAGTGGACTTCAGACACCAAAAAAATAAACTTTATTTGAGCTTTTCTGGCAGGAGGCTCTTACATATAATATTTGACGAATTATATTTCAGTAAAGCATAAATATCAAAGATTTTTTTATAAACACCTCAAAGAGAGCATACCAAGATTTTTAAATCATCGCGGCATTTGTATTGAATGAGTTATTTTCCTCGTCCATGAATCAACGCTGGTATATGTTATCATACCTCGCCCATGAATCAACGCTGTTTTATGTTCTCATACCTCGCCCATGAATCAACGCTGGTTTATGTTCTCATATCTCGCCCATGAATCAACGCTGGTTTATGTTCTCATACCTCGCCCATGAATCAACGCTGGTTTATGTTCTCATACCTCGCCCATGAATCATTCTGGTTTATGTTCTCATACCTCGCCCATGAATCAACGCTGGTTTATGTTCTCATACCTCGCCCATGAATCAACGCTGGTATATGTTATCATACGTTGGTTTTGTGGGGATATCATCCTCCTATATGATTATGAATAGATATTGATTAAATTAGATGTTCGATTGCTACTGATTTTAATCTTTTTTATATATTTTTTTTATTATTTAACTTCACGGTAATGGATACATATGGAAAAAGAAAAGAAATCCCCAATTTCAAGAGTAAGCTGAACTTTATTTCCGGGCAAATTGACATATTGTGCTCGTTTTTTTAGAGAAAGTTTTTCACGAGATGAAAATGCATACTCGGCAAAACTGGGTTACGAATCATTTGCAAAAATCTTGGAATTGTTCTTGAAATATGACAAACGTTATCCTTTTGTAAAGCAAAAGAATGACCGCTTCTTTAAGTCCGTTAAACATCAACACCTTTTTGCACGTACATGTGTACTTCATGGCATTCGTTGAACCAAATAACGATGCAAATAAACTTTTAGTGTTTGGACCTCTGGAACTTATCCTCGCCAGTGCTACAGACGTTTCAATCACAAGAGTTAGACTTTCAGTCTTTATATGTGTTTTGATTGTTACAATGATTAGAATAGTGCATCATTTTCAGATCATGTACTACATGTGATTACATGGCAGCTCATTGAGAACATTATTTTGTCTGAGCTCACTGCATAAGTTTTGACCATTCAAGGACCAACGCCTTTTTTGACCTTTATATAATATTTATATTTTCAACTCTTGCCTTGCCGTATCCCAAACAAGTTATGACCAATAAACAGTGTGGACTATTGTTGTATATGTTAAATGGGATGGTCAACTTAAAAAATGGCAGTTTATGTAGATGTATTTGCCTGATTTGGCCTTTAATCGATGACATTTGATAGTTGTGTCGCGTTCTGAGAAAACTGGGCATAATGCTTGTGCGTAAATTGTCATCCCAGATTAGCCTGTGCAGTCCGCACAAGCATTATGCCCAGTTTTCTCAGAACACGACACATTTAAGTTCCAAAACAAGCACCTCGCGGTTGTTGAAGATGTTTGTGTTGAGGATTCTAGAGTGTTGACTTGATCAGGATTAAAGTTTGTATTGAATCAGAATTATAACTTTTGTCACGCATAGGTATATTAATATGCAAGAAACGAAGTTTTAGAGAAACAAAAAATGGTTGGTGCCGAGATGTTAAATGTTATATCATCGATGCTACGACATTAAAAATAGGGAGAGCTTTAGATATACAGCGCATATAAATACACGTCTGACAAATATGCGCATTTATGTTGACTACAGATATAAACCTTTACCCGAGCATTCCTTATTAAGTTTACTTTTGAATAAAGAAAGAAATGTTCAGCCTTTCTCACCTATCGTTTCATCATAACGGTCAGTCTACTTTTTTCTATCCATTTCATTTGCTTTATAAGTAAACGATATTCAACATATTAATTATATATTCACACATATTTCAGCGTTTGTCTCTTAAAATGAACATTTCTGGAATAGAGAAATCCGTATTTTAAAGTATTTAGTACTCACACGTAATATGAGAATCTCTGAAAATACTGAATAACATAACAGTGTCCGCATTTGGGATATCGGTATGTCGAATGTAGCACTTAAGTAATTTTGTCCGAAACTAAAAGGCTGCGTTAACAGCAAATACGTTTGCCAATTCAGCTTAAATCCAACTGAGTTCATTTTTTCCCGAAGATTCACCGCGTCGAATCAATACTTGAAAGATGGACGCAATATGCGGCGTCGAAAACAATTAACGGCGTCTCGACGTGGACCTAATGGCGGATTTACAATTATGAAACAAACAGAGCATTGGCACGCTATGAATCGGATTTATCAGAAGCAAGTCCAGAATTGGCGTTAACATATTCTCAGCATGGTCTCTTGGGACTTTCGGGAGAATTGCTGGTAAGAGATTCTTTCGAAATTCTCTGAACGCGAGCAATTTTGTAGGTTGGGGGGGGGGGGNGGGGGCATCCTTTTTTTTAAAGGACTCAATACAACGCATTTGATTCCATTGATAATAAAGTGATAATGATAAACTAATTATTGATTTTTTTTTGCAGCAAGAAATTTAAACACAATTGTTTCTGTAAGCCAATGTATTAATTGTATGTTTAATTCAAAATACCCTACAACTCTATATCTTCGTATATCTATATTACAATTTCTGATTAAAAGAAAACGCTAACCAACAACTCAGATGTTGGCAGGAAAATACGCATCGCATTTAGAAAGAAAACGACATGTTATTTCCATGTCAAGGTTGCATTTTCAGTATAATTTCCAGCTCTGAATTACAGAAATAATAAAGGGATTCGCTTATTCTTTTTTTCTGATATCCATTATTCATGTTTTTGTCATCCTTTTAACTAATTTCTACCGATAAACATAGCATTGCATAATCAGAGATTGTTATTTTTTCAACGGAAGATCGCGGAAACATCGGCATCCTGTAGAAAAATAACTAGACTTGTATCCAATCTATAACACTGTACCCTTGTACATAAAATTGTCTTCCAAAGCATTAAGATGAGCCGCGTCTTGCGAAAATGGTGTTTATGTCATTTGCGACCAGCGTTGCTCCAGACCAGCCTGCGCATGCGTGCAGTCTGGTCTGGAGTTTCCCAGTCTGCCAAATGAGACCACGAAACCTTGCGTGACATTAACCCTTTGCATGCTGGGATATTTGTCGTCTGCTAAAATGTTGTCTGCTGAATTTCTAAAATTAGCATTTTCTTCGATTTTTTTTCCAACAATACTATCAGAATAGCAAACAGTTTGGATCCTGATGAGACGACACGTTCTGTGGCGTCTCATCTGGATCCAAACTGTTTGCAAAGGCCTTCAAAATCCGGTTCCAGCGCTCAAAGGGTTAACGCGGATAGCGAACTCTTGACCAAACTGCGCGAATGCGCATACTTGTCTGGGGCTTCGCTGGCTGCATATGGCATAAGACCCATGACGCATATATACGAAGACGCATCATATAAACGGCGATTTAAAATCGCCTTGCTTTTTTGCCGATTCACATTAAACAAAAGAGTTTAAATGTATGTCCCTACTTATTTATCATTTTGCTTTCATATAGCTATTTTAGGTAAACGTTCATGGATTTTCCCCGTTTTCCTGCTGTATAAATTTGTAAAATAATATTTCGTATGAAGAGATGAAATTCTTTTCTAAAGTCGATTAAACAAACGTAAACGTCTTTTTTGGCAAGTACACTCGCAACTGTATATTTGTAACTACACATTCATCATCCGCACGTAATTGGCATGTATCAATTAAAACTTGCCTGGGGTTAAGTACAGTTTATAAATACTTCGATGACAAGTCTACGTGTTAAACTTGTGACTGTGTAATATTCAAAGTTTTATACAGTGAGCGATGATTTCGCAAATTAACGCACTCACATACATACATTCACACATAAGCATGTCACTATTTGTTAATAGTGTATAATTTATGTATATGTACGATTACTTACGTGATTTAAATACGATTAATTACCGGTCCGTCAAAATCGACGGTTTCGATGTATTGGTATTGCTGCCCAGACGAATGAATGCAATGTGAGCCTCGCTCTGTGAAAACGGGGCTTAAAGCATGTGCGTAAAGTGTCGTCCCAGATTAGTCTGTGCTTTCCGCACATGCTGAACTTTCCGCCTAGATTTTTGGTAAGACGAGACTTCCTTTTAAATGAAAAGTCCCTGAACACTGCAAAGGCTAATCTGGGACAACACTACGCACATGCATTGAACCCCTTTTTCTCAGAGCGAGGTTCAATTATTAATTCTGTATAGGCGGGGAAAGTACATTTTTTTTATATAAAAGACGATCCAGTATCTGTAAGCTTTATAGCATATATTTGTAGAAACAAGATACACAAACATTTAATATATGTCCAACCGTTTTCGAAACATCGCTTTCCTGCAGCCATATATATTTGATTGAAATTGTAAGTATGCATTGCATTTCATAACTGTATTAGTGGTTATTAAGTATAATATACATGTTTGTTATATAACATAAATTATTGGTTAAATATACCGGTATACGCAGAGGTCATTGTGTGTTAATGCATCAGTAATAGGCCCGTAAGTAAAAAACAACTCCATGTGTAATTGGTCAATTGGAAAACTGACAATATTTGAATAGCTGTGTGATCAGTTTATAATGATGTAATGTTCCATGCATTTAGGCATTTAACACTTGCAATACAGAGGAATGTTTCACCATTTTTCATAGTCTCCAGAAGTCGTTCAAATGTTTTGGCAGAAAATATCAAACAATTTTGATGCCACCTGGACCATATTTTTGTTTTTGATTTTATTTACATTGTGAGATGTCAAACAATTGTCATATGCTTTAAACTACTTTCACTTACAGCCCTTTCTAGCACCATTTTAATTGCTACACTAAAATGCCCTACACGCCAACGACACCATATTATGAATTTCAAACGCAGTTTTCACTCTGGTGTGCTCGCTACAGGTACGCGAAAAACAAGGTATTCAGCTTAGCTAATGTTATTATTCGATTGTATTCGTTCACAATTTGTTTTCCCTAACTCGCGTTTTCATTTTCGTCTGTTTCTTTCTTTGTTTCTTTCAGCGCTTTCTGGCTCAATTTGACGTGCTGCTCTATTCCGAACCGACATTTACATCTCCCCTGGGAAACGTAGTAAATTCCAGTCTTATCGACTCGGAATCCTTGGTCGGCGCGGAATATGTGTCTTACGTCACCAGTTATTGTGGTGAGTGGCGTGTTGTCCTTTTTGCTCCGCAGAGTCACGTGGATTTTCCCCTCAAATTTAGTTTCGCATTTGAAGTGACTTGTGTACTCGTCCTCTTTCAGAACTAGATCAGCCTTAGTTTTGTATTTTGGCGGAACGGTAATCTGATTATCCACCGACCAGACGAGTTGTTCCTCAAACGACTCCTCGTCGGCCTTTTTCACGGACATTTCACCTTTGAACCCAGCGTTCGCCTGTATGACCGGATTCGGCGGGCACAGCTTAATTTCAAGGTTAAATCCGATCGTGTAGCACTTTTCCATCAATATGTTGCACGTCGATTTTGTCGTTCGCTCCGTCTTCAACGTGTACACCTGCTCCTGATCGGTGTCGTTTGTGAAATGCGCGCTAAAGAGCACGTGCGTCTTCGGAGTGGACTGCTTCACCTGGTCGTAGTACTCGGTGTTTCCGTGGTGAATGCGCACGTGTCTCCAGTTTATATCAGTGGACACGATGTCGTCTGCATCTTTGCGCTGGCTCTTGTCGAGCGGGAAGTCGTTGACCCAGACGCGCACCAGCTCCTCCAGATCTAGAAGCTCCTGCGACATGCCGTGGTAGGTCCCTGAAAACAGACGACAACGTTTTTAAACGATAATAAATGTAATTGAATCGCGCCCTGAGAAAACGGGGTAAATGCATGTGCGTAAAGTGTCATCCCAGATTAGCCTGTGCATTCCGCACAGGCTTATCAAGCTCGACACTTCCCGCCTAAACTGGTTTTTCGTCAAGAGGCTTTCTATAAACGAAAAATACATACAAAGCGGAAAGTGTCGCCCCTTATTAGCCTGTGCGGAATGCAAGGCTAATCGGACGGCACTTTAAGCATATGATTTAAACCCCGCTTTTACATCTCAAGGCTAAAATGTAAAACCGTTCGATTAGTTTTTCAAAATCAGGGTTTGATTGTGATTGTATTGCATCTGAAATTAAAAAGACCAGCACTTACACCGGTTTTACATCGAGCCCTTGAAATATGTTTAACTTAATCTGATACCTCGAGTTCCCCAAGCGTATTATTATTATTGTTGGTGTTTTCTTTTTGCTGGCAATAATGAGTTTAAACATGCGATACTGAATTATTTTAACAACAAAACCCATTGTCATACGTCTTATATGGTTCAAGCGTATGGGTATATTTTTTAAGCCATTACAAATCCAATGCTATTTCATCACGCCAAATCGTATAGGTATGGCTAATTTTACAAACACTCATTGCAAATTGCCATGTTCTTTATTGATTAAATACTGTTAATGACTTGTGTCAAACACGGGTGAGACTGTCAAACTTAAGTAAGTATATAAACCAATTTAAAATCACAACATACCACGAGTAAAGTAGTATTTCAAAATAGTCAATTCATGTCGCATCGTTTCCCTATAACCGGTATATGTTATCCAAAGTCTGTTATCCCTCACAACTTGTGGTATTGAATACTAATCACTGCATTAATATTTTTAAAAATAAAATTTTATGATTTTAATTTTGTCATAATGACTGTTATATTTTCGATTGCTATTTTCGCAATATCCTCATAGCCACGATATCCGACTAGATGCACTTCTTACTACAATAAAAAGAATACATACGAACTGATTGCATTGATATTTTGTTTTAAATCATATTAAGAACACATGAATTCACCTGAAATTTTAATAAAATGTAAAGCAATAAAAAAAATATAAATCATAAACCGATTATTGTTTTACCTCTTCGAAACATCCCTATTCCAGGAAGAAGTCGGTCTAAACCAATGAGTATAGCATATTCAAAACTTAAGTTGTTGCATGAACTTACTCACACGTCATGCATATTTATGTCATACAAATCGATCAATTTTAAAACATCACCGTTTACGTGAAAACAAGTGCAAACCAATCACCCAGACCCTGTTACAGAACAGAAGACCTCTTATGAACTTTTCATACTAAATGATTGACAGCTGTTTGATGAGTAAAAATGTAAAAATAATAATGATGATATTTATTTTTAAAAAATCATTTTGAAATACAATTTCTTGAATCCGATCAAAGTAAGTCTAATGTTTTATAACAACAATAAAACAGTTTTCATTCTTTGAATTATATTTTGACAGCTAGACGGATGCACATGTTTCTGTCAAACATTGAATTTACTAAATATTATATTGTGAATATCAGCAATTTCTATTTCTGATTGCATCAATATATCGTACCAATCTTCAACGCTGACCACACAATGAAAGTGTCTATTTCATGCATATACCATATGAGTGACCATAGTATTGCATTTGTTCGGGCCCCAGGATTCTATGGACCACCGAAAGTGTTGCTTTTCATTTTTTAACACAAAAACATACTTTAAAATCAATTCTACAAAACAGTGAATATTTCAGTATTGAGATCGATTATTGAATTCTTTAATACTAAAATGGATGTTATACTCACGAATACAAATCGCATTCCAAACCCATTCGTTTTTTGTTTTATTTTAGATTCATCGTGTTACATATCAATAGAACGGGCGCGACTTTTGTTGATTATTGATCTCAACTTGCTTTGTTCAAATTGAAATTTGACACTATTATACTTTTCTTACATTTGTGTCAATCGATCTTTCTTTTAAAATGTATACCTCTAAAGAAACCACAGCTTTCTGGCTTTCAGCAAAAATCGAACGCAAATTGACTTGGTCGCGATATTCATTCAGTCAAATTTGTGCATTTCCATTTTCTAAAGTAACTGGTAAGATATTAAGATTGTACCATATTTCACATTTTTTTTTATTACTATTATTTCATGCTGAGGAATCCTGTATAGGGACATTTTGACTGGATATATGGTATTTATGTTGTAGGAACGTTGCACATGACCTTACTCGATAGTATAAACAAATCGTTTTTGACGTATTGGACTTCAACATTTCTAAAGATGTACCGTTTTAAATAATTTCGTAAGAAATACTTTTCGTTGTAGTGAAATATACGGATTTCCATCAATTTCTATATACCCCCGATACACCGACTCCGTTCGAAGTACGTTCTGAAAAATGTGACTAAACGGGCTCGAACTGTGTGAGAACGGAGTGATCGTAGTAGCAACGTGTTACGAACTGTCTTCGAACTTTGTGGACGGCCTGGAACGGGGTTGAACGGGAGAGGTGTTTCAGAACTTTGAGCATACTCAAAATTTTTATCCGATCATTCCGTTCTACAATTAAACGTAGTAACAACTTACGGAAACGGAATGGACGTACTAAGAACGTAGTAGGACGGTGTTAGAACTGCCTTTGAACGAGTTACCACTGCACAACGAATAAAGAAGAACTGCGTTCGAACGTGATCGAACTGGCTGAGGACGGGCTCGGTGTGACTGGAAACGGTATACCAACGGGGACAATGGGAAATTGAGACACAGCGCGCTCCTTTTTATTTTTAGTTTTGGCAGACTCAGGATGTTCAATACTTTCTGAATTTTCTTGACGTTTTTCAGTTGAGATATTGATTTGTTTTTTTTTTAAATTGCGGCAGCCTTTAGCCGCACTGCCAATTTGGCGGAATTATTTCTTGGAGGCATTACAAATGTACGTCTGGTCGGCTTAAAGCGTGAAACATAAATGAGAACTGGCAGGAACGTAGTCGGTTTTATAATCGCCGTGCAGAACGTGGCTGCAACTACGTCCTAAACGTACTAAGAACGTAGTAGGACGGAGTGAGAACTGCCTTTGAACGAGTTACCACTGCACAACGAATAAAGAAGAACTGCGTACGAACGTGATCGAACTGGCTGAGGACGGGCTCGGTCTGACTGGAAACGGTATACCAAGGGGGACAATAGGAAAATTGACCCGATTTGAACTGGAAAACTGCATTTTCTTGACGTTTTTCAGTTGAGATATTGATTTGTGTTTTTTTTTAAATTGCGGCAGCCTTTAGCCGCACTGCCAATTTGGCGGAATTATTTCTTGGAGGCATTACAAATGTACGTCTGGTCGGCTTAAAGCGTGAAACATAAATGAGAACTGGCAGGAACGTAGTCGGTTTTATAATCGCCGTGCAGAACGTGGCTGCAACTACGTCCTAAACGTACTAAGAACGTAGTAGGACGGAGTGAGAACTGCCTTTGAACGAGTTACCACTGCACAACGAATAAAGAAGAACTGCGTACGAACGTGATCGAACTGGCTGAGGACGGGCTCGGTCTGACTGAAAACGGTATACCAAGGGGGACAATAGGAAAATTGACCCGATTTGAACTGGAAAACTGCATTTTCTTGACGTTTTTCAGTTGAGATATTGATTTGTGTTTTTTTTTAAATTGCGGCAGCCTTTAGCCGCACTGCCAATTTGGCGGAATTATTTCTTGGAGGCATTACAAATGTACGTCTGGTCGGCTCAAAGCGTGTAACATAAATGAGAACTGGCAGGAACGTAGTCGGTTTTATAATCGCCGTGCAGAACGTGGCTGCAACTACGTCCTACACGTACTAAGAACGTAGTAGGACGGAGTGAGAACTGCCTTTGAACGAGTTACCACTGCACAACGAATAAAAAAGAACTGCGTTCGAACGTCATCGAACTGGCTGAGGACGGGCTCGGTCTGACTGGAAACTGTATACCAACGGGGACAAAGGAAAAATTGACCTGATTTGAACTGGATAAAGACGGACCGGCAACGGGATAGGACGGGATAGGAACGAGCTGCACGTAGCGCGAACTGTGTATGAACGTCATTCAATCATATTGTAGATTTTTTTCTGAACAAAACTACACGTTCAAGCAAGTTCACATCCCGTTCTGCATTTTCTTCATAACGTGGTCGAACTGTCTAAGAACGTGCTTGGTGTATGGCCTCTAATAGTATTGTGTGAATCATCGCTCTATATTTACCGAAATTTTGGTACATACAGCAAAGGCCCACGCTCGAATTAAATATTTGCTTTCCCGATTCTAAAGCACATCATATTATTTGCTTTTACACATATATAATGACAGCCATACAGGCATATATGCCGACAATTTTCAGCTCAATAAATAAACCGCGCTCTGGGAAAACTAGGCTTAGTGCATGTGCGTAAGGTGTCGTCCAAGATTAGTCTGTGCAGTCCGGACATGCTAATCAGGGACGACACTTTCCGCTTTTATTGTATTTTTTGTTTTAAAGATTTCTCGTCTTTTAACAACTCCAGTCAAGGCGGAAAGTGAAGTCGCTGATTAGCCTGTGCGAACTGCATATGCATTAAGCCCTGTTTTCCCAGAGCGATGCTCAAATGATCCCCAGAAGTGTGAAGCGTGTGGGCAATTGATTCTTATGGTATATCAAACCACTTATATATACCGCTTGTATTGTAAACATATCAATGTTGGCAGAAAGCAGTCACAGTGGCTGTCATGTACTTTTATTACCAAAACGCAGTCACTCAAACGACTGAACGAATATCGTATACAGAATGTCTCCGTCGAAAGGAAAAGCGGCAAACTGTTTTGTTTATTCGGTCCAATCATTTATATGATATTTACTTAGAATATTGCTTTTTCTCCCTGGATGTCAATAAAACATGTCATCAATTTCTTGGCTGGTTACAAACAGACAACGGAGTTTCCCCTCATCCCTTACATGTATATACTCCATTCGTCTAAATACAAGCTTTACGAAAAAAACACGTTTGTCTGGAAAAGAAATCAAATATTCCAGTTATCTTTTCAAATAGTTGCATGTGTTATCTTTGGCTAAAAGATTTACACCTGTGTGCGCTTGACTTTATGTACCTGAATTGGTGAATCCTGAGCGTTGAACAATAAAAAACGAAAATCATATTTGAACCTCGCTCTGGGAAAACCAGGCTTAATAGGAAATTCATGAGTAAAGTGTCGTCCCAGATTAGCCTGTGCAGTCCGTTCAGTCTAATTCGGGACGTCAAATTACGCCTAGACTGGATTTTTGTTTAGAAGATAATTCTTTTAAACGAAAAACTGCATAAATGCGGAAGTGTCGTCCCTGATTAGCTTGTGCGGACTGCGGAGCGGCGCGGCTCATTTAATATTATTTGCTAAACATGTATTGAATAACGGAAAAACATGTTCAACCACAACACGACATAAATGAATGTTAATATAAAACGTTATCAAGACATATGTTGTCAACATCAATGAACGTTTATTATCAAGTACTTTGATGAAAACATGATAAACAGCCATTAGGTTATTTTGCACTGATTAATTTTTGTTTATGCACTCAAAATTGTCCTACGTAGATTATGTTTGTAAGCTTTGGTGAAGGGTGTACAGTGTGTATGTAATTTTTGTTATCAACGATTTAAAGTGTGTGTGGTTTTTACATAGTTACACTAAACAATGTTTAACGGTAGCGCATACGTGTATTGTGCAACAATATGCGTTCGCATATACAATTATTTGTGTTCGATAAGTGAATACGGTAAACAAAACTTTTATATACGCGATAGCTCATGACGGAAACCACTGACAGACTGCTACACCTCAAACCCCAATCTGTCAGCGCCGTAAATAAACGAGCTCCAAAACCACTAAATTGTTAGAAATCAAGAAGATCCATTTGGTAGATAAGGACTCATCAACGCTCCGAGAAGAAAGATATCAAAGCTATACTTGGCACGTGCACTGCACGTGATGACTGATAAGCCCTGCAAGCCCCGTGTCATAAGTATACAGGTAAGCTTTTATACTTTGAAACTTTACACTTAGACTCGATTCACGAAACTTTTATGGCTGGCCTCTTATTTACTCCGGTGTTGTTTTTGAAGAAAAGACACATACGAATAAATCAATTTGCCTATCATACAGAAATAAGAAAAATGATACAAATCTTATAATGAGGTGATAATCACGATGCGTTCGTATTTGCAAATTTACAAGTACAGCACATACTAATATAATGGCCCAATTTTTTTAAATATGGAACTTGATCTTAATAATTAACAATAAACTAGGTTTTCATTTTTTTGAAATTGTTTGCTTTAAATGCTTTTACCAAAGCTAAATTGGTACGAACAGTTTCAAAACTCAGCTGCATTATAATAATTCGTTTGAACTGAACGCGTACTCGAAACATGTAAGCCCAATATATTTATAGTTTCGTTCTTCAAGAAATATGTCTGAATCAACGCATAAAAGTACCAGCCACTTTTTTCGTGGTAATAACACATGTTTTGTTTGAAAAAAAAACACACACACACACTACAACTTTTTTTAAATCGTTCGGAACCGCCTAACAAAAAGTATGCATTTTTTAACAGAGCCAATAACTATAATCAAACATACCACAAAGTGACTCTTTTATACAAAGCAAAAACATCCAATGTGTATGGACGAAATGTGAACCCAAAGAATAACAAACTGTGAACCCAAAGAATAACACACGGCAATAGAGTGTCTCATCTCTTGTCTGAATAAAGCCTGTAACAACCAATAAACATCCATTGTTCCTTAGTGCGACCCATAAGGAGTCCTTCGACAATGACAATGCAGTAAACCTTTATTACTGAATAATGGAGGTTTTATTTCGCCTTTCCATTTGCAAAAAGAGCTGACAAAGTACAGGCATCCAGGAGAACTTGCATGTACAACAGTGTGAAAGATGTGAACAAGGGCTACATGCTACTATAGAAGAATACTTTTGCATTAAGGAACGCATGTTTCATGCATTTGTTACTTATTTGATTTACTAAGTTTATATTCGGATGGCCGCGACGAAATTATATTCAAATCGATGATTTCGCAATCCCTTTCAGACAAAACAACAACAACAACAACAAAAGACAAACAAAAAACCAACTTTATAATTGAAACAAACAGTATTAAATAATGATATGTTCTGCTTTCAGCGTAGTGGCATCCATCTGGTATTCTCACATCTGTCGAATTAGTACGTTTAGTGCGATTGTATATACACAAAAACATATAAAGCAGTAAATTTTGTTCATATTATTGTAACATAAAATTCAAGGTACAACTTGTACATACTGTTGTGGTTACTTTAAAGATTCCCCAATCGCATCTTACTTGTTCGTTTCTATGATATTTTAATGTTAAAAAACCTACAGAATCCTTCATAAAAGTATCCTTTAAAAAATACGAAAATGTGCAATAGTAAAGAATAATGACCATATTTATTCTCCGTAAAATCAGACAGCATCAAAAAGCATCTCAACCAATATATAGTGTCCAAACTAAAATTCCATAAACATCGCGCATTCCGTTAAATAATAACGTTTCACTTCATATAACGATAATGATACTTGTGCAAAATTTTCGACTAAACTCAATTAACCCTTTGAGCGCTGGAACCGGATTTTGTAGGCCTTTGCAAACAGTTTGGATCCAGATGAGACGCCACAGAACGTGGCGTCTCATCAGGATCCAAACTGTTTGCTATCCTGAGAGTAATCTTTGAAAAAAAAATCGAAGAAAATGCTAATTTTAGAAATTTAGCAGACAACATTTTAGCAGACGACAAATTTCCCAGCATGCAAAGGGTTAATAGAGCATCAACCATGTACGTGCGTTATGTGACTTTCAACTACAGGAATTAGCGGAGACATTTTCCCGAGCTAATTGTTTATGCGCGACACATTTGTACGTTTAATAATTCATGCGCCATTGACAAGTGTCCCTAGGGTGATTAGCAATGAATGTCAGGTTCAATATGGATCAAACGGCGTCGTATAATGCGCATACATGTCATGGCAACGCGGGACAAATCCGTCTAATGAGATTCCATCTGCTAAATAGAATTAATATTCATAGCGAATAATGAATGTAATTCACAGAAAAGATGTGTTTTTTTTTAAATGTATTTTTATATGTTTTCTTAAGGTAAAAAGACAAAACATAATAGGGTAGCTAGGAACTTGGTTCGTCTGTATTTTTAAAAAGTTTAGTGAACATTATAAGATAAATGAATAATCCAAACATATCCTTAAACATGAATAAGTAGAAGTCTGAAGTTGATGATATCGAAACATAGTATTTTTTCTTATTTCATAATAAGCAAAACAAAACGCAACGAAAGGGACTATTAAGGACGCTACAAAAACAAAATAACAACAACGTAACGAAACGTAACGGAACTACATGAAACAAAACAAAACGAAACGAAACGAAACAACCAGACCAGACCAGCCCAGCCCCNAGCAAAACATAAAAATAAAAAAAAAAAAAAAAAAATCAATTGTCAATTTCATGCATATGCCACATTATTGTCCACGTCCACACTATTTCAAGTGTTCGGGCGCATGGATGATATGGATCACTGAAAAATGCTGCATTTCATATTTTAACACAAAAACATAGTCTAATATCGATTTTACAAAACACCGAATATTTATTTATGTATTAAGATCGATTATTGAATTCTTAAATACTAAAATGGAGTTTATACCCACGAATAAATATCGCATTCCGAAACCCATTGGTTTTATTTTAAGCATCGTCGTGTTACATATCAATAGAACGGGCGAGACTGTTGTTGATGATTTATCTCGACTTGCTTTGTTCAAATTGAAATTGGATAATATAAGACTTAACTTACATTTCGTTTTAAAAATCGTTCTTTCATTTGAAATTTATAACGCTTAAGAAACCAAACCTTTAAAGAAATCAATATTTGAAACAGAGACATTTCAATTGGTAATGAGTAATTTTCTGTTTACAAATGAAAAATATTAACACAAAGAAAATGATAAACTAGCTGTACATATCTTCAATTTTGTGACAAGATTTTTCTCTCGCAGATAATTAAAGGCATCATGTTGGTATTATATTATATAAAATCCCAAGGGCTAGGGTTAACGATTAGGATTATTAACGGCTGGAGGATAACATCACTACAATACAACAATTAGACGCGTGTGTGAACATTCATTTCTAGCAGACACAATGTTCATAGACACAGTGAGTCGCGTTCTGAGAAAACTTGGCAAAATGCTTGTGCTTAAATTTTCATCCCAGATTAGCCTGTGCACAGGCTAATCCGGGAACCCACTTTCCGCCTAAACTGGATTTTCGCTAAGAAGAGACATCGTTTACACGAAAAATTCCATAAAAGCGGAAATTGTCGTCCCTGATCAGAATGCGACACAAATATCGGCTCTCATCGATAAAAGGCCAAATCAGACCAATACATGTACATTAACTGCCATTTGTTTAAGTTGACCATCCCACTTAAAACATGCAACAATAGTCAACATTGTTTATTGGTAATAACTTGTTTGGGATACGGCAAGGCAAGACCTCACGCAGTTGAACATATTATATTAAGGTCAAAATAGGCGTTGGTCCTTGAGTGGTCATAACTTATGCAGTGAACTCTGATTAGCACAGACAAAACTAATGTACTAACTGAGCTGCTATCTAATCATATGTTCATAATCTTTATGAAAATGACGCACTCATCTAATCTTTGTAACAAACGAAAAACATATAAAGACTGAATAGAGTTTACAAGTCTAACTCTTGTGATTAAAACGTCTGTAGCACTGGCGTGGATAAGTTCCAGAGGTCCAAACACTAAAAGTTTATTTGCATCGTTATTTGGTTCAAAGAATGCCATGACGTACACATGTACTTGCAAAAAGGTGTTGATGATAGCGGACTTAAAGAAGCGTTCATGCGTTTTCTTTACAAATGCATTACGTTTGTCATTTTCAGGGACCATTCCAAGATTATTCGCATTTATGTTGACTGCAGATATGTGACGCGTTCTGAGAAAACTGGACATAATGCTTGTGCGTAAAGTGTCGTCCCAGATTAGCCTGTGCAGTCCGCACAGGCTAATCAGGGACGACACTTTCCGCCTTTACTGGATTTTTGCTAAGAAGAGACTTCAGTAAAACGAAAAATGTCATAAAAGCAGAAAGAGTCGTCCCTGATTAGCCTGTGCGGACTGCACAGTCTAATCTGGGACGACACTTTACGCACAGACATTATGCCCAGTTTTCTCAGAACACGACACAATTGACTTGCTCACGATTTTCATTCAGTCAAATACGTGCCTTAACGTTGTTCTAAAGAAACTGGAAAGATATTAAACTTGTACCATATTTCACATTTTCATTATTACTATTAATATATGTGTTCTCATGAATTTAGAGCAATTTTCACTAGATCTACGGCATGTCTTTCGTAGGAACGTTGCAAATCACATATAACTAAATGTAGATAATTTAAAGAACATTTTAACGACGTATTTTACTTATAAGTTTCTAGAAGATTTACCCTTTTATGAAATAAAAAATGTTATTAGAAAAAATATTCGTTTCGTAGTAGTGAAATATAAGGATGTCAACCAAACTCGAGTAATTTGTGAATTATTGATCTATATTTACCGTAATTTTGGTACATACAGCAAAGGCCCACACTCGACTTAGATACATGTATATGCTTTTCAGATTGTAAAGCACATACTATTATTTGTTTTTACACATATATAATCATAGCCATGCAGTCATATATGCCGACAATTTTTCAGCTCAATTAATGAGCCTCGCTGTTGGAAAACTAGGCTTAATGTATATTCTTAAAGTGTCGTCCAAAACTAGTCTGTGCAGTCCGGAAGTCTCTTCTTTTCAACAATCCAGTCAAGGCGAAAAGTGACGTCGCTTATTAGCCTGTGCAGACTGTACATGCTCTTCTAGGAAGGCACTTTACGCACATGCATTAAGCCTCATTTTCCCAGAGCGCGGCTTAAATGATCCCCAGAAGTGCGAAGCTCATGGTTAATTAATACTACTGGTCTATCAAACCAGCATATACCGTTGGTATTATTAACATATCAGAGAAGAAAGTAGTCCCATTTACAGTGGCTGTTATATGTTTTTATTACCAAAAACCCAGTCACTAAAACGACTGAACGAATATCGTATAGAGACTGTCTCGGTCGCTAGGAACAGCGGCAAACAGTTTTGTTTCTTCGGTCCTATCATCTTTGGGATGTTTACTTGGAAAATTGCTTTTTCTCCCTGGATGTCAATAAAACATGTCATCAATTTCTTGGCTGGTTACATACAGACAGCGTAGTTCCCCACATACCCTTACATGTATAGACTCCATTCTTCAAAATACCAACTTTACGCAAAAAAATGTATTTCTGGAAAAGAAATCAAGTTTTCTAGTTATCTTTTCAAATAGTTGCATGTGTTATTTTTGGCGGAAAGGTTTGCACCTGTGTGCGATTGACTTTATGTACCTGAATGGTAATGGTGAGCACTGAGCGTGTAACAATCTAAACGAAAATTATATATGAGCCTCGATCTGGGAAAACAGGTCTTAATGCATGTGCGTAAAGCGATACTATCCGCTTTTATGGTAATTTTCGTTCAAAAGAAGTTTCTTAGCAAAAATCCAGTTTAGACGGAAAGTGTCGCCCCTGATAAGCATTTGCGGACTGCTGCACAGGCTAATCTGGGACTGCACTTTACGCACATGCATTAAGCCCCGTTTTCCCAGAGTGAGGCTTATTTTAATATGATTTGCGAAGCATGTATAAAAATAAATTTTAACCACAACATGACGTAAATGCATATGAGCATCGCAATCAAGACATTCGTTATTAACTTTAATGCACATATGTTATCAAGTTTCTTTCAAGAGAACAGCATAAACATACATTAGGTTAATTACGCACCAGGTACTTTGCGTTTATGTATTTAAAACAATTCCTAACCATGTGTAGGCTTTGGAGAAGGGTATAGTATATATGCTATTTTTATCAACGACTAGAAGTGTGTATGGTGTTTACATAGTTACACTTAAACCAGTCTCTTCTGTAACGCATATGTGCATTTTGAAACAGTATTCGTTCGATTATATAAAATTATTTGTGCTCGATAATTGAATTTCTTGAATATAACTCCTATCGATAAGATATCTCAAACCACTGACAGATGGGAACATCTCAAACCCCCATCTTTCAGCGCCGTAAATAAACGAGCTCCAAAACCACTAAATTGCTAGAAATGAAGAAGATCCATTTGGTAGATAAGGACTCATCAACGAACCGAAAAGAAAGATATCAAAGATATACTTAGCACGTGCACAACACGTGATGACTGATTAGCCCTGCAAGCCCCGTGTTATAAGTATACAGGTGAGCTTTTATACTTTGAAACTTTACACTTAGACTCGATTCCCGAAACTTTTATCGGTATAGCTGTTGTTGTCTAATAAAATAAACACACGAATAAATCAATTTGGTTGTCAAGCAAAATGATACAATCTAAGAAACATGTGAGTATCATGATTAGTTCGTATTTGCAAATTTCAGTGAATAATAATAACATAAACCATACATTAAATTATAAATGGAACTTGATTTATATTATAAATCTTAATAATGATACCATGTCTTGATTAACAATAAAAAAGGGTTTTATTTCCTTAAAATTGTTGGTTTTGAATGTTTTTACCAAAGCTAGATTGGTGCGAACAGTTTCAAAACTCAGCTGCATTATAATATGCGTTTGAACTGAACGCGTGCTAGAAACCTGTGAGCTCAATATATTTATAGTTTCGTTCTTCAAAAAATGTGTCTGAATCAACGAATACAAGTACCAGTCATTTGTTTCTGTAATTACACATGTTTATGTTGAATAAACAACAACAACGTTTTTGTTGCATCGTTCGCGACCGCCAAACGAAACGCATTTTATAACAGAGCCAATCACTAAAATCAAACGTACCGCAAAGTGACTCTTTTATACAGAGCAAAAACATCCAATGCGTATGGACGAAATGTGAACCCAAAGAATAACAAACGGTGAACCCAAAGAATAACACACGGCAATAGAGAGTCGCATCTCTTGTCTGAATAAAGCCTGCAACAACCAATAAACATCTATTGTTCCTTAGTGCGACCCATAAGGAGTCCTTTGACAATGACAATGCAGTAAACATTTATTACTGAATAATGGAGGTTTTATTTCGCCTTTCCATTTACAACAAGCGCTGACAAAGTACAGGCATCCAGGAGAACTTGCATGTACAACAGTGTGAAACATGTGAACAAGGGCTACATAATACTATAGAAGAATACGTTTGCATTTAGGAACCCATCTTACATGCAGTTGTTATTAATTTGATTTACTAATTTTCTCTTCGGATTGATGCGACGTGGTTATTTTCGGATCGATGATGTCGCAATCTCTCTCAGACAAAACAAAAACAACAAAACAACAACAACACCAACTGAATACAAAATGCCCGCTTTATAATTGACCGCAACAGTATAACATAATGATATGGTCTGCTTTTAGTGTAGTGGTATCAAGATTGTATTATCACGTCGGTCAAAGTAGTACGTTTAGTACGTGAGTATATTAAACAAACCATATAAAGCAGTTATTTTTGTTCATATCATTGTAACATAAAATTCAAGGTACAACTTGTACATACTGTTGTGGTTACTTTAAAGAGTTGATGGATGCATCTTACTTTTTTGTTTCTATGATATTTTAATAACAAAACACTACAGGATCCTTGATAAATTAAGGAAATGCGCAAAAAAGTAATCATTTTGACCAAATCATATACATTGTCCTTAAAATCATACAGTATCAAAAAGTCTCTCAACCAACATATAATGTTCAAACTAAAATTTCTTAAACAACGTGCATTCCATGAAAACATCACATTTTAATTCTTTTAAAGATAATGACAGTTTTGAAAAATGTTCGACTGAACTCATTTAATGCATCGCGATAACGGCTCATGCAATTAAAGTAATTGGTTTGTTAAAAGAGCAACATCAATGCACGTGCTTTATGTGACTCGCAACTGCAGGAATTAGCGGAGACATTTTCCCGAGGTAATTGTTTGTGCGCGACACATTTGCACGTTTAATAATTCATGCGTCATTGACAAGTGTCCCTGGGGTGATTAGCAATGAATGTCAGGTTCAATATGGATCAAAAGGCGTCGTATAATGTGCAATAAATGTCATGGCAACGCGGGACAAATCCGTTAAATGAGATACCATTTGCTAAATAGACTTAGTATTAATTTTTATAACGAATTATGAATGTAAGTCACTATATAGATTTGTATATGAGTTTTTTTTTTAATGTTTTTATTAAGATCACAAGACAAAACATAAAAGGGGAAAAGGTTCTTGGTACGTAAGTATTTCAAAAAAAGTAATGTGAACATTCTAAGATAAATGCTTAATTGAAACATATCATTGAACATGAAAAAGATGATGTCTGAAGATGATGATATCGAAACGAAACCAAGTATTTTTTTCTTTCTAATTTAACAATAAGCAAAACAAAACGCAACGAAAAGGATAAAAGGGGACGATATAACAAAACACAACAACAACGAAACGAAACGGAACGAAACTTAATGAAACAAAACGAAACGAAACGAAACGAAACGAAACGGAACGAAACGAAACGAATCAAAACGACCAGACCAGACCAGACCATACCAGACCCGAATAAAAAAATAAATAAAAATAAAATAAAATAAACAAATAACCAAAACATAAAAAAACTAAAATAAAAAAATCACTGTCCAATGCAATTTCATGCATATACCACATTATTGTCCACACTATTTCAAGTGTTCGGGCGCATGGATGATATGGATCACTGAAAATGCTGCATTACATATTTTAACACAAAACATAGTCTCATATCGATTTTACAAAACACTGAGTATTTATGTATTTACAATGTAGATCGATTGTTGAATTCTTTAATACTAAAATGGAG
Source organism: Dreissena rostriformis (assembly GCA_007657795.1). Classification (NCBI taxonomy): domain Eukaryota; kingdom Metazoa; phylum Mollusca; class Bivalvia; order Myida; family Dreissenidae; genus Dreissena; species Dreissena rostriformis. The sequence continues at coordinate 28,345 of VMBQ01005105.1, read as the reverse complement.
TTCATATCCACGAATAAATATCGCATTCCGAAACCCATTCGTTTTATTTCAGCATCGTCGTGTTACATATCAATAGAACGGGCGCAACTTTTGTTGATTATTGACCTCATTTTGCTTTGTTCAAATTGAAATTGGATATTATTAGACTTAACTTACATTTCGTTAAAAAAAATCTTTCTTTCTTTTAAGATGTATAACGCTTAAGAAACCACACTTTTAAAATAATCAATATTTGAAACAAAGACATTTATATTGGTAATGAGTAATTTTCTGTTTAAAAGAGAAACATATAAACACAAAGAAAATGATAAACTAGTTGTACATATCTTGAATTTTGCGGCAAGACTTTTTTCCCGCAGATAAGTAAAGGCATGATGTTGGTATTATATTTATATACACTCCAAAAGGGCTAGGGTTAACGATTAGGATTATAAACGGCTAGAGGATAACATCAATACAACATTATGACGCGTGTGTGAACATTCATTTCTACCAGACACAATGTTCATAGACACAGGTGTCGTGTTCTGAGAAATCTGGGCATAATGCATGTGCGTACAGTGTCGTCCCAGGACGATACTTTCCGCGTAAACTGGATTTTCGCTAAGAAGAGACACCATTTAAACGAAAAATTGCATAAAAACGTAAATTGTCGTCCCTGATTAGCCTGTTTGGACTGCACAAGCTAGTCTGGGATGACACTTTACGCACAAGCATTATGCCCAGTTTTCTCAGAACACGACACGCAGTGTGACACGTGGCTTCCAGTAAAAATCTCACTCAATTGACTTGCTCATGATTTTCATTCAGTCATATACGTGCCTTAACGTTGTTCTAAAGAAACTGGAAAGATATTAAGATTGTACCATATTTCACATTTTCATTATTTCGATTAATATGTGTGTTTTCAAGAATTTAGAGCAATTTTCACTTGATATAAGAAATGTCTTTCGTGGGAACGTTGCAAATGACATATAACTACATGTAGATAATATGAAGAACATTCAAACGTTGTATTTGAATTATACATTTTCTAGAAGATTGACCCTTTTATGATATAAAATAACGTTATTAGAAAAAATATTCTTTACGTAGTATTGAAATATGAGGATGTCAACCAATCTTGAGTAATTTGTGAAGTATTGTTCTATATTTAACGTAATTTTGATACATAAAGCAAAGGCCCACACTCAAATAAATACATGCTTTCCCGGTATAAAAGCTGGTATTTGCTTTAACACCTTTATAATCATAGCCATGCAGTCATATATGCCGACAATTTTTCAGCTAAATTAATGAGCCTCGCTGTTGGAAAACTAGGCTAAACCCATTTATGCCTAGCATCTAGAAAAAAGGCCTTGGCAAACAGCGTAGACCCAGATGTGACGCCGCATGATGCGGCGTCTGATCAGGGTCTGAGCTGTTTGCTTAAAGGAATATCTGTAAGAAATATTCTAAATATAGAAATAAATATACCAGACATCCCTAATTTTGGAAATAAATTGATCCAATTTAGAACGATGGAAGAGTCCACTAGGCATAAATGGGTTAATGTATGTGCGTAAAGTGTCGTCCAAGATTAGCCTGTGCAATCCGGAAGTCTCTTCTTTTCAACAATCCAGTAAAGACGGAAAGTGTCGTCCCTGATAAGCCTGTGCGGACTGCACAAGCTCTTCTGTGAGGACACTTTTCGCACATACATTAAGCCCCATTTTCCCAGAGCGCGGCTGAAACGATCCTCAGAAGTGCGAAGCTCATGGCCAATTCATACTACTGATATATTAAAACAACCTATACCGGTATTATAAACATATAAATGTTAGAAAAAAGTAGTCACATTAACAGTGACTGTTATGTTGCTTTATTACCAAAAACGCAGTCACTTCAACGACTGAACGAATATCGTATAAAAACTGTCTCCGTCGCTAGGAAAAGCGGCAAACAGTTTTGTTTATTCGGTCCAATCATCTATTCGATGTTTACTTTGAAAATTGCTTTTTCTTCCTGGATGTCAATAAAACATGTCATTAATTTATTGGCTGGTTACATACAGACAGCGGAGTTCCCCCCCAACCCAACCCTTACATGTATAGACTCCATTCTTCAAAATACCAACTTTACGCAAAAAAATGTATGTCTGGAAAAGAAATCAAATTTTCTAGTTATCTTTTCAAATAGTTTCATGTGTTATCTTTGGCGGAAAGGTTTGCACCTGTGTGCGCTTGACTTTAGGTACCTGAATTGTAATGCTGAGCGTGTAGCAATCGAAATGAAAATTAGATTTGAGCCTCGATCTGGGAAAACAGGTCTTAATGCATGTGAGTAAAGCGATACTATCCGCTTTTATGGTAATTTTCGTTCAAAAGAAGTTTCTTAGCAAAAATCAAGTTTAGACGGAAAGTGTCGCCCCTGATAAGCATTTGCGGACTGATGCACAGGCTAATCTAGGACTGCACTTTACGCAAATGCATTAAGCCCCGTTTTCCCAGTGTGAAGCTTATTTTAATATGATTTGCTAAACATGTATTTAAATAAATTTCAATCACAACATGACGTTAATGAATATGAACATCGCTACCCAGACATGTGTTATCAACATAAATGCAATATGTTATCAAGTTTCTTTTACGAGAACAACATAAACATCCATTAGGTTAATTACGCACCAGGTACTGTTCGTTTATGTATTCAAAACAATTCCTAACCATGTGTAGGCTTTGGAGAAGGGTACAGTCTATATGCTATTTTTATCAACGACTAGAAGTGTGTATGGTGTTTACATAGTTACACTTAAACCAGTCTCTTCTGTAACGCATATGTGCATTTTGAAACAGTATTCGTTCGCTATAATAAAATTATTTGTTTTCGATAATTGACTTTTTTAATAAAACTCCCATCGATGCGATAACTCAAACCACTGACAGAAGGGTACATCTCAAACCCCCATCTTTCAGCGCCGTAAATAAACGAGCTCCAAAACCACTAAACTGCTAGAAATCAAGAAGATCCATTTGGTAGATAAGGACTCATCAACGATCCGAGAAGAAAGATATCAAAGATATACTTGGCACGTGCACTACACGTGATGACTGATAAGCCCTGCAAGCCCGTGTCATAAGTATACAGGTGAGCTTTTATACTTTGAAACTTTACACTTAGACTCGATTCCCGAAACTTTTATCGGTATAGCTGTTGTTGTCTAATACAATAAACACACGAATAAATCAATTTGGTTGTCAAGCAAAATGATACAACCGAAGAAACATGCGAGTTTCATGATTAGTTCGTATTTGCAAATTTCAGTGAATAATAATAACATGACCAAAACGTTTAAAAATATTTGGAACTTGATTCACATTATAAATCTTAATAATTATACCATGTCTCGCTTAACAATAAAAAAGGATTTTATTTCCTTGACATTGTTTGCTTTAAATGCTTTTACCAAAGCTAGATTGGTGCGAACAGTTTCAAAATTCAGCTGCACTATAATATGCGTTTGAACTGAACGCGTGCTCGAAACCTGTGAGCTCAATATATTAATTTTATTGTTTCGTTTTTCAAGAAATATGTCTGAATCAACGCATACAAGTACCAGTCATTTGTTTCTGTAATTACACATGTTTATGTTGAATAAACAACAACAACGTTTTTGTTGCATCGTTCGCGACCGCCAAACGAAACGCATTTTATAACAGAGCCAATCACTAAAATCAAACGTACCGCAAAGTGACTCTTTTATACAGAGCAAAAACATCCAATGCGTATGGACGAAATGTGAACCCAAAGAATAACAAACGGTGAACCCAAAGAATAACACACGGCAATAGAGTGTCTCATCTCTTGTCTGAATAAAGCCTTAACAACCAATAAACATCTATTGTTCCTTAGTGCGACCCATAAGGAGTCCTTTGACAATGACAATGCAGTAAACCTTTATTACTGAATAATGGAGGTTTTATTTCGCCTTTCCATTTGCAATAAGCACTGACAAACTACAGGCATCTAGGAGCACTTGCATTAACAACAGTGTGAAAGATGTGAACAAGGGCTATATGTTACTATAAAAGAATACGTTTGCGTTTAGAAAGGCATGTTCAATGCAGTGGTTACTAATTTGATTTACTAAGTTTATATTCGAATCGATGCGACTAGTTTATTTACGAATCGATGGTGTCACAATCCCTTCCAGACAAAACAGCAACATCAACAAAAACAGCAGGCATACGAAATACCCACTTTATAATTTAAAGCAACAATATTAAATAATGATATGGTCTGCTTTCAGCGTAGTGGTATCAAGCATGTATTATCACGTTGGTCAAGTAGTTGAGTATACTAAACAAAACATATAAAGCAGATATTTCTGTTTATATTAATGAATTATGAAATTCCAGGTAAGACTTGTACATACTGTTGTGGTTACTTTAAAGATTCAATGAACGCATCTTACTTCTTTGTTTCTATGATATTTAACCCTTTGCATGCTGGGTAATTTGTCGTCTGCTAAAATGTCGTCTGCTGAATTTCTAAAATTAGCATTTTCTTCGATTTTTTTCAAAGAATACTATCAGAATAGCAAACAGTTTGGATCCTGATGAGACGCCACGTTCTGTGGCGTCTCATCTGGATCCAAACTGTTTGCAAAAACCTTCAAAATCCGGTTCCAGCACTCAAAGGGTTAACTAAAATGCAATACAGTTTCCTTCATAAATGAAGAAATTACGCGTATGCAAACGTCACAAATAATGACCAAATCTTATGCGTTCTCCGCAACATAAGACAGCATCTAAATAGTCTCTCAACTAAAACATGTATATAGTGTCAAAACTATAATTAAACAATTGCCGTTCTTTCCATGAAAAAATAACGATTTTTTTAAACTATTACGATTATAATTCTTTTGCAAAATGTTCAACTAAACTCTATTAATACTTTCCGATTGAGGCGCATACAATTAACGTAATTGGTTTTTTAAAAGAGCAACATCAATAAACGTTCCTTTTGTGACTCACAACTATAGGAATTAGCGGAGACATTTTCCCGAGCTCATTGTTTATGCGCGACACATTTGCACGTTTAATAATTCATGCGCCATTGACAAGTGTCCCTAGGGTGATTAGCAATGAATGTCAGGTTCAATATGGATCAAACGGCGTCGTATATTGTGCATAAATGTCATGGCAACGCGGGACAAATCCGTCTAATGAGATACCATTTGCTAAATAGACTTAATGTTAATAGCGAATTATGAATGTAAGTCACTATATAGATTTGTTTATGTGTTTTATGTTTGTATTAAGATTACAAGACAAAACATAATAGGGTAGCTAGGAACTTGGTACGTAAGTAGTTTAAAAATTTAAGTGAACATTTTAAGATAAATGAACAATTGAGTTATAAGGTCAGCCAAACCGGAAAATGCATATGTATGCCGCATCACACACCGATGATGTGAATGTCGATATAAAAGTAATATGATAAATATAGCGCAAATGAGCTGTTGAGTGCTGGCTGAATGTAAAAAAAAATATGGCGCACATTACTGCCGTCACTTACAGTATATGTATTATGCTTATATCATGAAAACGTATTATCAAGCACTATGCATCATGGATGCAAGTAAATATATGGTTATTTTTATTTAAGTTTTATATGTTTTAGTCATATATATTTGAACTTAACAGTCACAATTTACTTTTACTGGCATAGATTCCAAAAGCGTTAATATAAATTTGTACAATGTAGAATTGTTAGGAGCGTAAGGTATGCAGTGACGCACACAGTTGCGAAGTCTGTTCAGGAGCTAGCCTGTCCGCTAATGAGACCACGAAACCTTGCGCGACTTGAAAGCATAAAGGGAAGCTCCTGACCAGACTGCTCGAATGCATAAGGCATAAGACCCATTTTCGCATGATTTGGCTCATTTTGTTCATGCACAGTAAACGCATTAAAATAAACCAAAAATACTTTAAAACTGCTAATCATTGAGACAAACAATTAACAACGCTACTTTAAAAAATTCTCATGATACATTTGTGTCCTTTTTATAGTAAAAAAACGACAGGACTTTGATCATTAATAGTACGTATGACACACGAAAACAATTTACTATAAAACGGTTTGTCAAAAAGCCTACAAAAGAACTTAGCTTGCTATAAAATACGAAATGGTATTCGGCGCTTTATATCCTGAATCATAGGTTTTACTGCTACTTAATTCATACTTTGTTACTATGTTTTCGCCAGTAACGTTAAATTAAATAGAATGAAACATGCTTTCACGGAAATAAATCTCGGATTATTTTAAGTAAATTGTCATATAACATAATCTATAGCAGTAATGTTATGACGGGTATATAAAGTTACCTACCATTTAGGAAAAAGGTATTAGGTACATAGGTAATACGGCAGCTAACAAGCATCGCGAAATAACCATTAAACAGAGCATTTGTAATTGTATGTTTACATGCGATATTTTAATATAGTACAATCAAATTATAAGCTCATTGCAAGTTGAATAATCTGTGATTGTTAAAGCAAACCATCACGCGAACTATGAAAACAATAGTGTCGCGTTCTGAAAAAACTGGGCAAAATGCTTGTGCGTAAAGTGTCATCCCAGATTAGCCTGTGCAGTCCGCACAGGCTAATCCGGGACGACACTTTCCGCCTTAACTGGATTTTCGTTAAGAAGAGACTTCATTTAAACGAAAAAATCTATAAAAGCGGAAATTGTCGTACCTGATTAGCCTGTGCGGACTGCACAGGCTAATCTGGGATGACAATTTACGCACAATCATGTTGCCCAGTTTTCTCAGAACACGCCACAATTATACTCGAGACTTACTTGATTTTGTCGACATTGAAGACTTGACTTTTGCTGACCAGACTTAAATCTCGCATTAGTTATCTTATATACAGAGAAAACTATAAACATGGAATTTAACGTTAAAGCGATACTGTCGTTTTCGTATTAAAGACGGGTCATTGAGTAAAGATGAACCATGATTTTAGTTCGTTATATATTTGCTCTTCTCACAAACATCCATCGAGCGTTTTATCTTTTAATGTTGTCTGCACGGGATATTTACTCGAATTTATGTTGTATTTCCAGCAATTTCGTTTCAAATCGTGCTTATATGCCTATATGTCATTGACCACTGTTGACTGTATTGTGTATTATATGTATGTGCACTAATGAGCTTAAAGCCTAATGTATTCTGAAATAAAACCAATGATATTTTCCTGCAACAACATTATTATTAAATTATTCGTATTCAAACCATTTACAAAAATAATATACTCATACGGTCAACCAATTAACAATCACTTATTAAACGACCCTCTTTGAAGTTCGTTTTTTTCTCTAAAACTTTTATGGGATTCCTATGAAAATGACATAATAACACATACTAACACATAATAAATATACTTACAACACCGTTCACAACTTCGGCAACAGTCGATTGGGTTTGATTTTTTTTTTTTTTTTTTTTTTTTTTTTTACCGTGGTTGGTCAATTTCCGCGACCTTATAAATAAGCCTCGCTCTGAGAAAAGGGGTTTAATGCATGTGCGTAAAGTGTCGTCCCAGATTAGCCTGAGCAGTCCGCACCGGCTTATAAGGGACGACACTTTCTGCCTTAACTGGATTTTTTGCTGAGAAGATACTTTCTTGAAACGAACAACATCATAAAAGCGGAGAGTGTCGTCCCTGATTAGCCTGTGCGGACTGCACATGCTAATTCGAGTCGACACTTAACGGGCATGCATTAAGCCACATTTTCTCAGAGCGCTTATCAAATTGGGTCTACCAGGCAGCTTTAAAACACAGTGAAAGTGTGACATGCCTGCTGTAGATAGTCGCACCGGCTACGTAAGAATTCAACGACCGCTTGATTATCAAAATGTAAATTTCACAGGAAAGTAATCAGTATGACCCCAATTGAATGCTAATCTAGAGACATTCCATTGCCACAATGTAATGGAACAAGTTCGGTATTCTATGGCGTACTGCATACATGTAAAACGGCTCATGTAGTTGTGAGAATGTAAATTTAGTGTACCATTTCACGCATAATTATAATATTATCACTTTAACTGACTCGGCTATTCATATTAACTACTTAGATCTACGAATCTTTGCATATTTTGTATACCGGTATATAACGGAAGTATCCAAATTCAATTTCTTAATAATATTCATTAGGACTTAATACTAGTATGAAATGTATACATAAAATGTACCGGGGTAATAGAATCTAAAGTATGAAAATATGCTAATTATGTACTATACTCTATAGTATGAAAAATGATAATGCCTATTGGGGCTATGTTTATACATGCATGTCATATCATATACACAAAACTAATGCGCATTATTTTGTGGCATACTTATGTGACCCGTGTCATGCGAAAATGATGCATATGTCATATGCAGCCAGTGTAGCTCCAGACCAGCCTGCGCAATCGCGCAGTCTGTTTAAGAGCTACGCTCTCCACTATAAAGTCACGCAAGGTTTTGTGGTCCCATTAAAGGGGAGATAAGCTTTTGACCAGAATGTGCGAATGCGAATGCTGGTATGGAGCTACGCGGAAAACTTTACTGAAACTGAAACAATGGTCTTTTGCTGTTAGTGGAAACCGTAGTCCAAGGTGGAAATTCCAGCTGTTTGCTCTGGTGCCGAAGAGAAGCGAACCCGGGCTAGACCGCCTAAGACGGAAGCAAATGTAGAAACCACTTCGCTAAGTAGGACGGTCAATAAGTTAACTAAATGCAAGCGGGCGCAGTGTAATTACCATATCCACTGAAATCTAGATCGAGCTTAATTATCATCGTTGATGAGCAGGGGTCACCATCAAGATAATGGATCTTAGGATAGTATTGACTTTCAAACGTCAATGAGTCAAACGTGAGCGACCACCCGTTGCGCTGGATAAATTAGTAAACCGTTCACTAAGTTAAGCAATCAGATAATTACTAGGCGCAAAAATGACACTCGTTGTGCGCTTAAAATTCAAGAGCGAACATTTCTATTAAATTTTATACGAGCAATTCAAAGCATAAAACCGTAAAATAGATAGTTGAGCAAATAATGCTATTTTAGTATTTATATTGAAAAATGGTAATCCATTCCATCTCAATCGCAAAGTTAAACAATGTATCTGAAATGTGAACTATATATACATGTATAGAAATATGAACTATATATACATGTATAGAAATATGAACTATATACACATGTATAGAAATATGAAGTTTGTATACATGTAAAGAAATATGAACTATATATACATGTATAGAAATATGAACTATATATACATGTATAGAAATATGAATTTTGTATACATGTATAGAAATGTGAACTATATATACATGTATAGAACATATGAACTATGTATACACGTATAGAAATATAAACTTTGTATACATGTAAAGAAATGTGAACTATATATACATGTATAGAACATATGAACTATCATGTATACGTGTATAGAACTTATGAACTATGTATACGTGTATAGAACTATGAACTATATACCATGTATAGAACATATGAACGATGTATACATGTATAGAAATATGAACTATATATACATGTATATAAATATGGCATTTGTATACATGTAATCATATATGAAAACGACAACATGCGAAAACAATAACATGGCATCGGAAGCAAAATAAAATAGTTTGTTGTTTATGTACAGTTATCACTGTTGATTTTATGTTCTGTAGATTGCGTTCCATCTTTAAGATAGTTAAAGCCCAATTTGATGAATGACACCAAATATCTACATGGCAAAAACAATCACACATTGGTAGCTAATAAATTTCGTTTAAAATATGTTCAAAAAAAACTCTGAAAAAACGTTGTTGGCGAATTTGTATCACGAACATGCATATGTCTGTGTCTTTAAATCACGTGTCTAAAATAGTGTGTGTTAATGTTTGTACGTCTTTGATGGATAATGTGATTGTTAGTTATCCGAATGACAGATTATAAAATACACACTTGTGTGCGATTCTTTAATGAGGAACTCCGAACAAACGCGAGTGCTTGAGTGTTCATTTCCGATGCATCAAGTGCCTATTTAAACTTCCTCGGATTTGTTTCGTTTTCGCCATATTGTCTGTTTCACCAACACATTCTCCCTTGGACCATTAAACAAAACATATGAGCCTCGCTCTGTGAAAAGGGGGTTTAATGCATGTGCGTAAAGTGTCGTCCCAGATTAGCCTGTGCGGTCCGCACAGGATAAACAGGGACGACACTTTCCGTCTATACTGGATTTTTGCTTAGAAGAGGCTTTCTTTGAACGAAAAATACCATACAAGCGGAAAGTATCGTCCCTGATTAGCCTGTGCTGACTGCACATGCTAATCTAAGACGGCACTTTACGCACATGCATTAAACCCCCTTTTCACAGATCGAGCTCTCACATTGTTTGAATTTCTATACACCACAGTCTTTTAAAATCTCAATCGGAATTCAGGTTGCTTACTATTTGCATGGAATAAACTAGTAATACACATTTTACATTGTTTCACGCACGAACGATATAAAGCAATAGGTAACAATGTATTTACGTGTTTAACTACAATTCTCCATCCCTAATCATAAGTTATTTCTGTGTTTTATTATATTGTCTTCAAGTCGCTCATTCGAACAAGCGCTGTAGCATTAGTCAACCATTTTGGATAAATTAAGAGCGTAGATAAAGTATTAATACACCTAAAATTGCAATCTCCACAAACTTTTAAATTTCATATCAAATTTACTGCTTACCCATCGATTATCTATCTATAAAAGGTACATAAACGTCTATCGATCACAGAGTTTGAGTATTTACTTTGTTGAGTTTGCGGTATTAACAAAACTAACATAGACCGTCTTAAAGTAAACCCAAACCAAATTTATAGAAATGTACATGTGTGTATGAAATACTGACTAAATCAGTAATTATTATTTTTATTTTATTAATCGTAAAGAAATATGTCTCAATGTATATTGTATTGTACTTTAATTTTGATAAAACGAAGTAAAGCACATGCCGAATATATTTTAACACCTGTTATAAAATAAAACCCGAAACCAACATAGATTACAATTAAAAATAACCGACAAAAAGTACATGATGTATAACGTAATCCACGAAAGTAAACCGATGTTTAGTAATACTCACTTGTTTTAATTCCAGATAAAATATATTAGATGCTAGTATCCAATAATAATCCTCTTAATAGACTGTAGCTAAGTCAAGTAGTCCGCTAGTCTCTTCACGCCTCGTTTTCAATATCGGACATGCGCACAGCACGGGAAAATTAATGCGCTATGTGAAGCGTGTTAATGAACGCTAGTGCATCAGGATTATTTCCAGTATGACCAGCGTTGTTTCCGAATGAATCGCTGGGCCTTTTAAGATATGACGTGAAGCTCATAGTAAACCACTATTCTTCTAGAAAGGCCCATGACCAGTTTAGTTTCGTTTAAACATATTTATTTTGGATCGATTGCATTGAGAGTTTTTACTACTCATTTGAAACGCTCTCGAGTGCATATCCTGTAACTAGAACCAGTACTTGGTGTCTATGGGTGGAGAAAGAACGCTCCCTCAGTGGGGATTAAACCCGTGACCTCCCGGTCGCCAGGCGAACACCATATCCACTAAGACACGGCGGTCACTATGCCACGGCAAGTTGGAGACGACCCCTGGAAGTGAAGTGCATGTAGTTAAATCTTCAAACTTTCACCACGAAAAACAAAATTGTATTCAAATATTCACTATGAACGAGATTATGATATATACATAATTATGTGATGTACATTTTTTTTTACTTATCAGTAAAGCACAGTAATTTTTCAAGTAGTATGTTACATCATTTGCTGTACTATAACAATGGAAGGAAATATTATTTTTTTTCAAGATATATAATGCAAATAATACTTATATCGAACAAATACGTATGATATGTATGATGACTATCGAAGGGATATATAATAAGAACAATGTAGGATTTTTGCAAATCAGGAACGACAACTTAAATTGTGGATTAAAACGTTTGACAAGAGTTGTTTACTCTTTGTTAAAAAAAAATTTTTTTTTTTTAAAACTTATGTTATCTGAAATTGCAAGCACGCACAGATGATAGCAATAATCATTTGTTATTGACAGCAGAGTGATTGTACTTTCAAGATAACAATGTAAGTGCAGTACACGCGTTAAAATTGTTTATAATTATTATTACAAAAAAAGTTTAACGTGTCAGGCATGTAACCAAGTAAAAACACATTACATCTATTTGCCGTGTTGGAAAAGCATGACACGCCATAACGGGAATTCAAACGTTTTGTTTTATATTTTAGATGTTTTACTTCGGAATGTACTCTCCCCGGACAATCTTCGTAAAAGATCTTGTGGATTTCCAAAATGCGACGCATTTTCACAAATAATAAAACTTTTAAAACAAAACTAGATATTTTAATTAACAAATCATTTAGCAGATCGTCTAAGTGTAAAGTATTATTATGCATAATTTGAGCAGTATGTAAACAGTATATGTACGACTTAAAATGGTCGTATCAATCGAAACCAACACCTAAACACTAGCCACGTGAACATTTATAAAACCGGAAGTGATCCATTTTATGTCAAAAGTACAACATTTTAGTTATGTAAGCGATGATTAGTTGACTTAAAGCTATAAAGATGTCCCAATGATCCAATTATCTGTCCTCAGATCAGTATGCATTTAATTAATAGGACATTTTATCGTGTACCTCATTGCGAAAAAAATGTTAAAACGCAACGAAAGATACCGAGCGCTTTTGGTTACCCATTATCTGGTCATGCACGTCGATGACATTAACCTGTATGATTACCCGACAAACGCCCATCATTACCTACTAATATGATACATCATTTGGTGACAAACACCAATCAGCACCTTACTGATAGCAGCCGGATAAAGTCAAACGTGTATCTCTTTTTTAGATAAAACCTATCATTGCCACGTTTGATCATTAAAATACACACTAACATGGGAGTCCCAAAGTTTGCTACTACATGTATATGAGGCTGATGTCAACGCAGGTGAAACTGTTTTATAATCACAATTATCACATTTCGCGACTTGATAACGAGGAGGGGGTGACCGAAACTCGATGAGCGGTTCCCGTATTTGGTGATAACACACAGGCGCCAGCGGTCGCAGGCTTTATCCCCGGCTAAACCCTACCCTTGTAACTCGTCTTTCGCATGAGACGTGACACCGATGTGCTTTGAACCAGGTGCTTCACATTGGACACTATTTGACCCAGTGTTGTCCCTGGAACGGGGCGTCTCCTATATCTTACACTATCAACCCGTAACCCACATGATAAGGGGTGCTTCACATCGAACACTAATTGACTCAGTGTTGCCCTGGAACGGGGTGTCTACGGTATCTCGCAGTATACCTCCTACCCGTAACCCAGATGGCCAGACTTCCGGCAGCGATGATTTTACGGGAGAATCCCGGTACAATAGATTAAACATGTACTGAAAAATCGAACATACAATGCATTGGATCAGTTGATGCCCAACAGTCAAACAGTTTACGTGGTGCGAGCAAAACTGAATAAATAATATAATATAAATTAAAACGCAGACAAAACCAAACCAGTTGGACAACATCTTAGTTCTGTTAATTATGTTATGAACACATCTTACTTTGATTGAAGTATGACAGTAATGTAATAGATATAACATTAATAAGTTGAAACGAGATGTCACATGATGAAGAAATTAAAAAAATAAGCAAATCTGGGACCGTTTACTTGTCAGAAAAGGAAACAAAAGAACTATTACAAATTCTAATGACACAACATTTAGACGAATGTATTCTCAACATATTTAAATGGAAATAAATAAGTTCGAGGTAGGGAATGATGCTTAGATAATTTGACTTTTGGATCGAATCACCCATCGATGTTTAAACAATGTGCTTACTGTACGCTAATTAATTATACACGTAATTGTAAAATAAATAGTACATTAATGGGCAATACTACAGTTTTTGGACGAGCTGATATCAGTTAATGACCTGAACTATTCAGATAGTGTTCATCCGTGATTTGAAGTATAGATTAAAATTGATAAAAACCTTGATAAATAACATATTTACTAGTTGAAGCTGATTGGGTGGCATTGCATTCGTTCATTTTTGTTTGTTAACACGTAGTTGTCAAAATACTTGACACATGTCGACAGATTAAGATCTGATACACGCGTGTACTTTGACATTTGTTAAAACCAACATTACCACCTGAACAAAATTGCTTTCTCCAATGCGACAGTCATTTGGTCAAATCACATTTTACGTAAAATATCGTTACCGCTACTTTTTTTTCTAATTGATTGTCTTAAAATATCATCTAAAAAACAAACTTATGTATCTAGTTTTTTATGCAACATCAAGTACATTTGTAAAAATGTTGCAAACTTTACTTTTTTTGGACACAAAACATATCAAGTCATCGACTCAATGTTGATAGTTGACATTGCCTGCTACTAAAATCAAAGCGCTGTAGGCACTGAAGGCCTGGGGCTAGATTTAGTGTGNTATACATCATTGCTATGGCCTTGGGGCTACGCCCCAGGCCAAAAACGGCATTATGTTGCAACATCATCACTCGAGCAAGAACGTCTACACTGATACACCAGAAGGCGGGCACGTGATACGACATATACATATTTAAATACATGAATTTCTGTTGTTTTTATTGTAGAATATAATGCTTTGTAATTATCAAATAATCCTTTATTCTGAGCAAATGACCAACGCAACATAAAACGACACACAACTTTTGAAGCAATTCTAAAATTTGGGGACGCCGCATTGGCACCGTTTGGTTTAATCGGGAATCCTATTGGATATATATATATATCACCGGATAATACATTCAACAAGACACTCAAAATGATAAAAAGCAAAGGTCAAAGAATTGGCACGGTCATTGTAAAGTATTGGTGGTAAAGACATGTTAGAAGGGCTATCCAAACCTCACCCCTAGCCCAGAATTAATGATTTACCTATAATTATTGCAAATGTATTTATTGCAATACAAAAGAGTGTTAATTGAAATGAATACAAATACAAATATCAGCTTAATTCTGTCTTAATTGAAAACACTTAATGTCCTAGAAGCATAGAGTAAAAAAGTACAGATTTTCATCTCGCATCTCGTTAAGACACGGTCGTTAATGGTGTAAAATACCATACAACAAATAATGGTTGCTCGTTAAGACACGGTACTGATTGGTGTAACCGGTAAATTCCATATAACATAACATGGTTGCTCGTTCTGTTTAAACATTTCCTTGAGAAGATAATACAGGAGACTCTCCAAGACCAACACATCTCTATCTCGGTATGTGGAAGACCCATCTCCAAGTTGAGATTCCCTGACGGCATTGACCTCATGGGTGGCACAAGCAGATAACTTCAAGATCTCACCAATATACTATATGAAAGAGCAGAAACATACAGGATGACTGCAAAACGTTTGGCCCAAAAGAGCCCCTACTGGCGACCATCAAACGACAAAAGCTGGCTCTTTAGGACACGTCACCAGGCACGACTCTCTGTGCTGGACTGTGCTTCAGGGCACGCTAGAGGGAGGTCTACGTCGAGGCCGTCAGGAGAAAAGCTGAAGGGACAACGTGAACGAGTGGACATCAATCCCCATGGATGATTCACTCTCAACAGCCCATAACAGACCTGACTGGTGGAGGATTTCTGTATCGTCGTCCCTCATTTACCCCCAACGGCCAGACCGGTTAAGGGAATGATGATGATGCTGATAATGGTTGCTCGTACAGACACAGTAATTATTGGTGTAAATTGCCATATAACATAGCATGGTTGCTCGTTAAGACATGGTAATAATTGGTGATAAATTGCCATATAACATAGCATGGTTGCTCGTTAAGACATGGTAATAATTGGTGATAAATTGCCATATAACATAGCATGGTTGCTATCTGCAGCAGTAGTTCAATATCAGTCTAAAACGATCGCAGTCCTTTACAGAGACAAAAAAGCCTGTTCAAATCGCCACGTGAATCAAATACTATTAAATGCTAATATAATCGTTAATGGGTCGTTAGTATCGTTACTTATAACGCTGGTTGGGTTACAGTTGAAAGAGGACAATATACAAAAAGAAACTATAACTGTGTTCATGAACCGTAGCTTCATAAGTAGGTATTTCTAAATTCAATATGAAGAAACTGAGAGATTTCATTGGTAGAGCATTTCATATTTTGCTTGACTACCCAAAGAGCAAACCAGTGTGTAACTTTATTTCGATATGAAGTAACCACGCGTTGATATCCGTTAAGAGTATTAAAATCAAGACTTGATAAATTAACTGCTGAATAAATTGTTCCCAAATACTGGAAAAACAGATATGATGTAATTAAACAAATCGTTTCTAAAAAAGTACAGTTACAGCCACCATGAAAATGAGAGGACAATCTAATTTTTATTTCACCACAAACTCGCAATGTGACTGCTGAATCAGATAAATGTATAGTTCGTTTGGACTGTTCGTGTGGACTTTGAGATGTATTTCGATTGCGCACGAGACATGTTGATATAAAGCAATCGCCCACTGTACAGCTATCGACAGTTCGTTTTCGAAAGTGAAACAATTGACAAGGTTTGAAAATATTAGAGTTAGAAATAATTGCACGGAGGCTGAAGAATAATTATTGTGACGGTGGAGTACGACCTCCACGATGAGAAGGCTGTTCTTAGCGTTGGTTCCTCTGCTGGCTTCGGCCATTGCAGGTTAGATTTATGATTGCAGTATTAGTGTGTGTCATGAGTTGTATTTATTGTTTGCCGTGGGGGACGATTAAAACATTACCACGTCGTGTTTTTGCATCGTTTATACATGGTTTACAAATAAATTTATTTAACGGAATATAATTTTTAATAAGAAAAGACTTAAAAATGCAACTAAGGAATGTACGTGTTTTTGCTATGATAAAACCGAACCATATCATGCGATTCTGAACTACTTAAGCTTTTAGTAAGACAACGCTTAAGATAATATGTGTCGTGTTTTGAGAAAACTGGGCAAAATGCATGTGCCTAAAGTGTCATCCCAGATTAGCCTGTGCAGTCCGCACAGGCTAATCAGGGACGAAACTTTCCGCCTTAACTGGATTTTCGCTAAGAAGAGACATCATTTAAACGAAAAATTCCATAAAAGCGGAAATTGTCGTCCCTGACTAGCCTTTGCGGACTGCACAGGCTAATCTGGGATGACAATTTACGCACAAGCATTATGTCCAGTTTTCTCAGAACACGACACATATATTTAACAGATACATGTAATCATAAGTATTAGATTTATGATCGATGATCGATCAATAATGTCAACTATGCTTTTTTTGCACCTTGAGTTGCATGTCTTGTTGCACCGGTAGAGAATACTGATATTTTCGCACAATATATTATCGCCATTATGAATAAGATTATTTTCATAATTGTTAACAACAGGAACGTGTATTTAACATGAACCTCAAAGAATAGTACTTGGTTGTAGTTCGAATATCGTTTTATTGTTATTTAAGGGGTGTTGCGGCAGTTTATTTAACCGAGGATATAACTANTAGACTTTGTGGCAGGACATTGCATTACACGAACGATGATATATCTAACACGTTCATTTGTGCGCGGTTTCAATTCAACATTGTGCATTGATTGATGCGGTTGACACAATACAGTTTCGTAAACTGTTGGATTGGCAGCAATATGAACCAATTTATTTCGTTGCTGCCATTGGTGGCAATGGCATACGTAGGTCGGGTGGCCCATTCCACGTTGGTCAAGTTATTCATAACTCATCGATTACACACTATAAAAACACAATATCTTACCATGGAATAAAAGTTGATGTTATCGTGCAATTGGATATTCTTACTGCTTTATGGTAAACACGATATTCTTCCTGATTGCTTTCAATATTTGTACTAGAACTTGTCAATATACATCAAACAATCATACCAAACATATAAAGCATTTAACTAATATACATAACACATACAAATATGGTATTTGATAAGTTTGAAATATAGAAATTAAACGTAAATCAATGCAAATATTGGTGCAGTAAAGCTTAACTAACACGCTTAGTTTTACTTATCTCTCCGAAAAATCGGTTATCAATGTAAAAGTTGTGTATATTTTTGAATTCTAAATTAACCAAAATGCTGGCCTTCGTAATAAATTAAATAATATTCAAATGTTGACTTCATTGGTAATTTTGTTTGAATACAATTATCAAGTTAATCATTTTTATAAAGATAATAAAGAACAATTATATTTTGTTTTGAAGTACATTATGAGTGGATCACAATTAAATAGACGACTCGTTTAAGATTTGAATACAAAAATTGCCCCACTTTTAAGTAACATTTAAAAAGTAAACAGTTTCGCTTCAGACAATATTCTTGCAAACGTTTCCAAGTGTTCAAAAAACTTGAAGTTGATAAAACATACTTTAAAAATAAATTTTCTAAAAGTGTTGAGCAGTTGTGCCGCCCTGACATTATGTTGAAAATGTAGGGTGCACAAACTGGGTTTAGAATGGCCACACTCTCATTTTCTATTTTAATTTCAATCGCAATTAGCCACATATAGAAAGTCTACATATTGTATCTCCGTGCATTCGTAAGAAATTATGCAATTGCAAATGGCATATATTTATTAGGGTGAACTATTATGTCATCCCTAGTATGATTATGATCTGATAAAAGCGTGTACTTTGATATATGTTAAAACCAACATTGCCATCTGAACAAGTTCGCTTTCTTTAATGCGACAATTATTTGTTAAATTCACATTTGACGTAAAATATCGTAACAGCTACTTTTTCTAATAGATTGTCTTAAAATATCTTTTAAAACAAACTAATGCTTCTAGTTTTTCGTACGACATCAAACATACTTTTTTGCAAATTTATCACATTTTTGGAAACAAAGCATATTAAGTGATAGACTACTCAATGTTGATAGTTGACATCGCCTGATACTAGAAAAACGGCATTAGGTTACAACACCATCACTCGGGCGAGAAAGTCTAGACTAATAAATCAGAAGGCGGGCACGATAAACGACAAATAAATATTTGAATATACGCATTTCTGCCAGAAGTAGAATATAATGCTTTGATAATATCAAATAATCCATTCTTTCGACCAAATGACCAACGTGACATAAAACGACACAAAACACGCGAAGAAAATCTAAATTTGGGGACACCGCATTGGTACCGCCTAGTTTAATCAACAATGCTCTCGGACGTTCGACGTCGAAATGAACTTGACACACTAAAGAATAACACCTAAGACGCTAGATCGCTATAAATCATGGTTCACAATGAAACAATATTCCATACTTGTACGATGAATGAAAAGACTATGATGCAATTGTTATAAAAACAACCCCTTACTGTTCTCAATCTGGTTAAATAAATCTTCAGTCACTCGATAAAAAAGCACACGCTCATCTTTGAGTTCGACACTTTTACCAGTTGCCTATTATGATACCGGATAATACATTCAACAAAACATTCAAAACGATAAAAAGCTATGGTAAAAGCTTTGGGACGGTCATTGTAAAGTTTTGGTGGCACAAACCTGTTAAAAGGGCAAGCCGAACACCATCCCCAGCCTAGAACTAATAATTAACCTCTGAGTATGACCCGTGTCTTTAAATTGCTACACAAGAGTGTTTGTACACGAGTTACATACTTTGAAATCGATGGAGATGAATAAAACCCACAACTATCAGCTTAATTCCTGCTTAATTGACATCACTATAAGTCAAAGACTCATATGCTAGAAATACAAAAGTACAGATTATTATGCTGCATCTTGTTATGACACGGAAATAACTGGTGTAAAATGCGATATAACATAGCATGGTAAATATATGTATCTGCAACAGAAGTTCAATATCAGTCTAAAACGATCGAATTGATGTGCAGAGACAGAATGTCACGTGAATTAAATACTATTATATACTAATATTATTGTCAATGGTTCGTAACTGTCGTAAATTAAAACGCTGGTTGGGATTAATTTGAAAATGACTAATATAGAAAAAGAAACTATAACTGTGTCCATGTACCGCAACTACATAACGCAGGTATTGGAAAATTCAGTACAAGCAAACTTTGAGATTTTAACCCTTTGCATGCTGGGAAATTTGTCGTCTGCTAAAATGTCATCTGCTGAATTTCTAAAATTAGCATTTTCTTCGATTTTTTTCAAAGAATACTATCAGAATAGCAAACAGTTTGGATCCTGATGAGACGCCACGTTCTGTGGCGTCTCATCTGGATCCAAACTGTTTGCAAAGACCCTTAAAATTCGGTTCCAGCGCTCAAAGGGTTAATGACGGAGCCTTTCATAATTTGCATTACTACATAAAGAGCAAACCAGTGAGTTATTTTATTTCGGTATGAAGTAACCGCGCGTTGATATCATATACAAGTATTTAAATCAATAATTGCTGAATAAATTGTTCCCAAAGACTGAAAAATAGATACGATGAAATTAAACAAATCTTTTTCTGAAAAAGTACAGTTACACACACCATGAAAATGAGAGGACAATCTATTTTTTTTTCACCACAAACTAGCAATGTGACTGCTGAATCAGACGAATGTAAAGTTCGTTTGGACTGTTCGTGTGGACTTTGAGATGTATTTCGATTGCGCACGAGACATGTTGATATAAAGCAATCGCCCACTGTACAGCTATCAACAATTTGTTTTCGAAAGTGAAACAATTGACAAGGTTTGAAAATATTAGAGTTAGAAATAATCACACAGAGGCTGATAAAATAATTATTGTGACGGTGGAGTACGACCTCCACGATGAGAAGGCTGTTAATAGCGTTGGTTCCTCTGCTGGCTTCGGTCATTGCAGGTTAGATTTATGATTGCAGTATTAGTGTGTGTCATGAGTTGTATTTATTGTTTGCCGTGGGGGACGATTAAAACATTACCACGTCGTGTTTTTGCATCGTTTATACATGGTTTACAAAAAAAAATATTTAACGGAATATAATTTTATCCTGTGCAGTCCGCACAGGCTAATCAGGGACGAAACTTTCCGCCTAAACTGGATTTTCGCTAAGAAGAGACATCATTTAAACGAAAAATTCCATAAAAGCGGAAATTGTCGTCCCTGATTAGCCTTTTCGGACTGCACAGGCTAATCTGGGATGACAATTTACGCACAAGCATTATGCCCAGTTTTCTCAGAACACGACACATATATTTAACAGATACATGTAATCATAAGTATTAGATTTATGATCGATGATCGATCAATAATGTCAACTATGCTTTTTGCACCTTGAGTTGCATGTCTTGTTGCACCGGTAGAGAATTCTGATATTTTCGCACAGTATATTATCGTCATTATGAATAAGATTATTTTCATAATTGTTAGCAACAGGAACGTGTATTAAACATGAACTTAAATAATAGTACTTGGTTGAAGTTCGAATATCGTTTTATTGTTATTTAAATTATGAATACGATTTCGTAGGTAAGGGCGATGTACCACATATCCGCAAAATCCCGAACTCTAGTCCCAGCCATTTCCTATACTTGCGCGGAGATTGGTCATGCTTGTATTTCTTTATTATGGCATATTTCTGCTACATATGTTTTATGTGCGGCATTTTTCAGTCACTGGCATACCTATACGTACAGCTTCGCAGTTCTGGTAAACCAAATGACTGTCATTATTTAAGCGAATCATTGTGAAATATAAAGAAAGAAAACAATTAAAACATCAAAAGATGTATACTTTAATCATAAAATTGTAATGTCTTTGTCATATAATATGTGTCGCGTTCTGAGACGACACATTCCGCCTAAACTGGATTTTTGCGAAGAATAGACTTCATTTAAACGAAAATGTCATAAAAGCGGAAATTGTCGTCCCTGATTTGCCTGTGCGGACTGCACAGGCTAATCTGGGATGACAATTTACGCACAAGCATTATGTCCAGTTTTCTCAGAACGCGACTCATATATGTCTTAGGAGGCGTTCTACCGTTTTCGCGTTTACGAAATAAGGTGTCTATCGCTTATGTAATTAAACACGCGTTATTGTCCAATCTGTAAGTAAATAGTCATACATCTGGCGCAAATGGGTATAGTGCTGGCGTAAAGAACTATACTTTTTAACAATTATTTAATAAAGATCTTGGTCTTTCATAAAATAAAATCCACATCAACCAAGTTTCATAGTAGAAAAGTGCATAAATGTGTATGACAAAAAAAATAGATCCATCAATTAAGAACAATTAAAATATGCCTTTAAAACATAGGGCATACAATGGACATTTTACAACGAATCTATAAACCATACAGATAATTACATTCTCACGAAGATCATTGCAAGGTACCATTCAGTAAACCGTGCATGAATTGCATAACAGAATACCAAACATCACAATTGAGTCGGTCGTGCGAAAAAGGGTCTAAAGCCATATGCCACCAGCATAGCTCCAGACCAGGCTGTGCGACTGCACTGACCGCTAATGAGACCACTCATAGTTGCGTTACTTTAAAGCGAACATGGTGCCAATTTTCGCATAACGCGGATATATTGCTGCTTGAATTTGTATTTTTTTGCAAACACTATGCAACCGTTATTTGGAGACATTGCATACAAACCAATTCTGTATGATTGCTGTCCATAAAATTCACACCGCACAGAAATAGCTGTCGAATTCAAAAATATTTTAGTCAATGTCTCCAAATAATGGCCTTAAATAATACTAATACTATCGGTACTTATAATAAAACGCATGCATCAATAGAGCCACGTAGTACGAAAATAGGTCTTATGCCACAGCGGCCAGCGTAATTCCAGACCAGCCTTGGCATTCGAGCAACTTGGTCATGGTAATGAGACCACTAAGCCTTGCGTTATATTAAAGTGGACATGGTAGCTCATGACCAGGCTGCGCTAAAGCGCAGGCTGGAATCGAACTACGCTGGCCGCATATGGCATAATAACATTTTCTCATGACGCGGCTCAATTGATCCTTGCATCTGTATTGTTTTTTTGGCAAATAATATGCAACCGTTTTTGATACATTAATTAAAAACCAATGATGCACGATTTAATTAAAAAATATTCTATTTAGCGCTTAATGTCATTAACGGAATTAGAAATACACACACAATTCGATTACGGGTGACATTTGAACATGATGAGGGGTCATATTTCAGTGTATTGCTTAATATCTTTGGTGTGAAGATTATATCTGATACAAACATTTGATAAATTATCTTATTGACAATTAGAACATGATTAAATAAATCGTTAATTTGATAAAAGCGTTCACTTGCGATAAAAAGCTGAATCAAAGATAATAAAGTTCAATAAACATAATGTTACACGCGATTATTATATGAAATTATACAAAGTATAAACAAGAACGCTCTATATGATTTAATAATTTAACTTACTGATAACGTTGTAATATATTTGTCCTAAAACAGGCAAATGTAGATCAGCAACTTACAGCAATTAGTATAAAACTGGTAAACTTTGACAAGCAGATGTTGACAAATTGAGCTTACTCTGTGAATAGGAGGTTTGGTGCATGTGCGTAAAGTGTCGTCCAAAATTAGCCTGTGCAGTAAGCAAAAGCTTATCAGGGACGACACTTTTTGCCTAAACTGGATTTTTGCTAAGAAGAGACTTTCTTTAAACGAATAAATACCATAAACGTGGAAATTGTTGTCGCTGTTAAGCCTGTGTGGACTGCACAGGCTAATCTGGGACGACAGTTTATGCATTTGCATTTAAGCCCGTTTTCACAGAGCACAAATCATATAATATTTTTAGATATTGAACAAAACATTCTTTTGTAACTATATTGACACATGCAGTTATAATTGCGCATGTATATATTCCTCATAAAGTAGTTTTTACTGCGGTTCTCTTCTTTGTGTTGATGCAGTAATGTAAATCAAACGTCAAGTAATAATTCTAAAATGTCATCTCCGAAGATCATCATTCGTACCAACTGACATTGAAAACTTAGTTGGTGCAAGTTTTTAACCATTCTAGTTAGTATATTATGAATAGTCCCAAAACATTACTTAAAGCGCCACCTAGGTAGGTTCCTTGATTTGATGTTTCAATTCTAATTTTCAATTCTGCTACACGGGTTTACATTTGCCATTATATTTAAATCAATCTTTTATTGCTGATTAATTTAAATTGCAAATTGTATTTACTCTTATTTGAATATTTGAATATACATGTAGTAGGATTATGGTCCGGGTACCAATAAACCGCTCAAAATCGCAATGCTTTGCTCTTATGGCGCTCTAAATACGCTCTAAAGCAGTTACCCAAATTGTGTATATTGACATTGCTCTGCGGTGTTGCCTCGAGTTTTTACAGAATCCGGTCGCTTGACATAAATACAGGACCGTTTCATCGTGAATTCTCTGTTGGTTGTTTTAAATAAGACAAGGCGATGTGCTTTTGTCGACACATGTCTTGAAATGTATGTTTTGGATTTTATATTTTCGTGTAGTGCATTTTGACTAATTGTTCAAGGATCCATTGGATCTTAGTTAGGAAATATAACTAAGGTCCGTTATTTGGTTACACACACCAAAAGTATGACAGTCTATGTAAACAAAATACACTTTCACCCAATCGAATAGAAGTGCCATTTAATTATAGGGATATACAAGTAAGGACAATTTAATAAGCATGACATTCAGTTTTTGAAGATGAAACATTAAACGCGCAAAATGCAGGTGATTTAAATGACCATACTTGTTAATTAATAGAAAAATCTTTATAATTATGAACTTAAACACAAATATTTATTGGGACCTTAATTATCGAAATCAATTAATCGAGATAATAATTATCACCAACAACGTCCAGAACAAACAATTGTTATCACATATTTTACTTGTAGGCCATCGTTATAATTTATGATTTCAAATAGTTCCTATAATGCCACGTGACTTTGTACTTGACTGCGTGTACTTTGTAACAGTCTCGTCCGTTAACCAGTACTTTCACGTGTGTGACTTAGTCACGTCCTCGGCAAATTAAACATGCTGAACTAACCGACAAACATAATATTTATTTCAAGTAAGTGCAACATTCCAAAGTTTAAAAACCGACCGATATAATTTATATAACGAAACATGTTGTTTGTGTCACACACACAGAGACTTAACAAGAAACTATTCTAAATAAAAATGCTATTCGACTGAATACCTCCTCGACCGATTCAATAGAATATTGCTAT
This sequence comes from Dreissena rostriformis, assembly GCA_007657795.1. Lineage (NCBI taxonomy): Eukaryota > Metazoa > Mollusca > Bivalvia > Myida > Dreissenidae > Dreissena > Dreissena rostriformis. The sequence goes on along the minus strand of VMBQ01005105.1, from coordinate 2,970 downwards.
TGCCACAACACAAAATTATGACTAATTACTAACAAAACTATGTTTAGTACAAAAACTCGTTTGTGAGACTTTGGACTCAGCAGTACAAGGTACAAAAGTGAAAGTTTCATAATTCATATAAAAATAGAACTCGTTCTTATGATCTTACACAACTCCATTGACATTTGAACATACACAATACATTTTTCGGTCACGAAGATCAGTTTAAGCATTAGTACACACTCAGCTAGTTGGACTTCAGTCCGCGCTGTTAGAGGAAACAGAGTTAGTGCACAATTATAAAAAATAACTACGCGAGCCTCGGTCTGGAATACCGAGACTTAATGCATGTGCGTAAAGTTTCGTCCCAGATTAGACTGTGCAGTCCACACAGGCTAATCAGGTACGAAACTTTCCGCTTTTAATTAATTTTTCGTTTAAAGGACGTCTTTTACAAACGAAAATCCTGTTGTGGCGGAAATTGTCGTACGGTGCGGACTGCACAGGCTAATCTGGGACGATAATTTACGCACATGCATTAGACAACAATTGACGTTATTTCTCAATCATGGGGCATTTCCATCATTCAGTTCACATTAATTGTAAAATAGATTTTGATTTATTTAATCAAAAGTAAAACACTTATTTTATTTACAAGTTTATTATGTTGACGTTCGTGACAAGTCCTCTATACATACAGTAATATAATAAACCTGATCTCAACCGTGCACGAATAGAATACGGGACCTTTGTGTATAATTGTATAATGGAATATTGCTATTGATACAATGTCATATAATAATTCTTAAGCTGTTTATACAATAAGACAATGGTTTACTCCAATATTTTGAGGAAAAAAACAAACATGTAATCTCTTGATTCAAATAACGATGGCCAATTGTATCCACCGATGATAGTTACATTCAAATAATAACGGTTGATACGCTTTGTGATTTTGAAAGGATTTTAAATGTGTCGATTTTGTTTTCCACACTCTAAACTAATCTGGAGGAAGTCTATTGGACAAATCAAATGTTGTTCAACGGTTATTTGTTTATCGCTTGATTTCACAAACTAAAACATCAATATCGAAACATTTGGCAACGTGACAGAATAATTTTCAATGCTTGATTGATTGATTGATTTAAAAAGTGAGTGACATAAGCAGTGGAGTTAAATTAAATGAAGGGAAGCAACGGTTAATAGTGTTTGTCGTGTCCAATTTCAGGGCCCATCGTTTACTCAGACCAGGACACATGCTCCTCGACGTGCACAGGTAATTTGATCAACATTATCAGAATGTATTTGAGGATAGCCTCGACATAAGTTACCTTTCAAATATGCCTTCATTGCACAACTGATATTTACGCACTACGTTTTTGTGATTAGCCTCTTAATTTATTTGTCTTATATAATCTCTTTTTGCTACAATAATTTTGATATCGTTGAGTGACAGAATCCCCATAAAGAAATAAATAAAGAGTATTTTATTAAAGTTTTCTTAAGGTTTCCTATGTTTGCTCAGTTCATTTTATACTAGGCAAAGATTCCAACGTCCTTGTCATTCATAAACATATTTAATGAATTTCTTATTTTTATTTTGTTATTTTATAACATTATTTTTAATTATTAAAGTTAAAAAAAATGTGATACTCGATAACACTGAATAATAAGCCGCGGTCATTTTTGCCCCGTTGTTGTTGCTGCGTAAATGTTATACACTGACAACTTTTCTGTCGCGTTCGTACTGAGTTTTGATTTTCAGATGTATGCTTCTTCTTATTATTGGCTTTGTAAACACTGTATGCTTACTTTGTCCACTTGGACAGTTGGCATTCTGAATGTATTGATTAATATTTGTTTTGACGATCTCAGAGAACAAGAATTTCGCGTACGTGCGTGGCCAAACTTACGAGTACAGCTACGAGTCCGATGTCCGTACGTCGGTGCAGGGGGCCTCGGAGGACCATGCGACCATACACGTGACTGCGACAGCCCTACTAGAGATACACTCCAAATGCGAGCAATCACTCAGGGTAAATAACAACAACAAAAACAACAACAACAAAAACAACAACAACAACATGTATTTCAGCAATAAAGCTAACAATAAAGCTTCAAGCCTACAAAAGTGAAATATAAAAAATACGAACAATTAACCAGTAAATAAACGTTTGAGAGGCGCTCTGAGAAAATGATTGTTTAATGCATTTGCGTAAAGTGTCATCCCAGATTAGCAAGTTCGCACATGCTAATCAGGGACGACACTAATCGCTTTTTTTTTAAATGACAACTTTTAAAACGAAAATCCTGTAATGGCAGAACTTGTCCCTGATTAGCCTATGCGGACTGTACAGGCTAATCTTGGACGATACTTTTCGCACATGCATTCAACCAATCTTCACAGATCGCGGCACAGATCAATTAAACATCGATGCCACTATATTTGCAGCTGAAGAATGTCAGACTGACCGAGTATGATCCAAATACGAAGACTATGGTCGATGCTTCACAAGAATTCGCGGCTGGTCTGGAGCATAACTCCGTCCGTCTGTCGTACCAGGATGGAACCATCGAGCATGTCTGCCTGACAAACGACGAGCCGACGTGGGTCATGAACGTGAAACGGGGTATCATCTCTCTGATGCAGAACCGCATGGCGGACTTGCAGAAGAATGAGACTGTTTCGGAGGTATACCTTTTTAGCTCGACTATTATATATGAAATATATATAGTGGAGATATCCTACTCAACCCGGCGTCGATGTGAGCGTTAGCGTGAGCGTTGAATGTTACAGTTTGTGTACCACCTCGAATATTTTCTATGTCCCTTTACATATTGCTTTTATATTTTTCATACTTCTTAACCAACATGACACCAATCTATAAACAAGAGCAGACAACTGTAACAATCATTTTTTTGTAAGAATTATGGCCCCTTTTTCCACTTAGAATATGCATATTATTGATAAGTCTTTGTTAAAGTTTGCGT